>JACSVZ010000004.1:934497-961841 GCA_014706295.1 Lycocorax pyrrhopterus obiensis
GGAACGGCTGGGCACCGTGACCAGAGGGCTCCTCTAAACTGAGGGTTGCCTGGCAAGCCCAGGATGCCAGGAGCCAGCAGAATCCATTTCACTTGGATTTTTCTGCTTACAGGCATTTTAAGCCCTGCTTTGCTTCACAGGTGCTTTCTGCCAAGGGCATTCCCATCTTTTTTTGATCCTGAATGTTTGCAAAGCTGAGTTTCACAAGAACTGGTTCATATTTTGATTATTCTTAACTTGCTTGGCACCAAATCAGGGGGTAAACCCAGCATGGCTTGAAGGACCATAAGATCCCAGATATCCAATTCCCTCAGGATTTGTTCATGGAGCTTTTCAGGGTTAATTTAGCAAACTTCAGGGTTTGGTGATTTCACCATCAAAACAACACAAAACCTGTGAAAAAGAAACTTAACTAAAGCCAGCTAAAAGTGGTCCCTGCTGATGACTCATTGAAACACCTCATTACAAAGGAGCTGGGATCGATTCAATACTTCACAAACCCACCTTGCCAAGATCAGCGTTCTCTGCCCACCAAGGGCACAGCAACCGGCAGGGAACATTTCTCGCACTCTCCGGCAGAGAACTCCTCCCACCACATCCAGGGAACTGCGGCCACTCAGGGAACACCAACTTAGTCCTGGGCTGGGAACGGGAGAGGGACAAGGATTAGTTTTAAGTCATTCCAACCTCAACCACTGTCCAGACCTGGGAGAAAGCACTTCCCACACCTCTCTTGGAATTTTCGTCCCTGTCCTTTCCAGCTTTGGAAGGTTTCTGTGGGAGCCTCAATTATCGGTGCAGTTCAGAAGCTGCACGTGCCTAAAGCATCCCCTCGGGAACATGAAGCTCCCGTCGTGCATTTTCAATTTCTTTATCCCAAATATTTTCCCGAATTATCCACAATCTAGAAAGAAAAAAAAGGGAAAAGGAGGAAGACCAATTAATTCTGACATAAGGAACGTTGATTATCCCAACACACTGCCAGGTGAAAAAACATTTCTGCCACTCTAACAAATCCATTTCATGGTGGTCTCAATTAAATATTAATTAATTTAAGTATTGTATTAAGAATCTTAAGGACACAATGATTGGAATTCCAAAAAGTGCTCAGCTTGGCTACTCAGGGATTATTACACCCAGGGAACTGAGCGACCCCAGATTTTAAACGCCACATTTGATACAAATCTGACAGAAAATTTGCTTTGGCTGCCAGCACTGGAGCTGCTTCCGTACACAGACACACGAGGCTGCTGCGAGCTGCCATTTCAGCAGCTCCTGGGGACACGAACAGCACCCACAGCCGCCACCTGGCTCAGCCCGTGGGCTCCACTCCGGCAACTTCACCGAGAGCTGCTGGGACCTAAAATCCTCCCTGCATTTCCCTGCCGGGAAAAGTCTGCCTCCAGCTCCGGCCCCCCCCCCCCGCCCCAGCTCTCACCTCCCGGGAAAGAGCCGCTGCAGCCTCGCTGGCTGCTCCAGGCAGCCGCCGCCCTTCGGGCGGGGAAGGGCTCGGGCAGCTCCGGTGGCTGCTCTTCCTCGCTGCTTTTGTGTTTCCCCGCATCTCCCCGGGCCGGAGGGGAGCGGGGGCGCGGCGGGAGAGCGGGGAGGCGGCAGCGGAGGGGGGGGGGACGACGAGGAGCCCGGCACGGCAGCACGTGGCGCGGGGGCTTCTGGTGGGAGCGGCGAGGAGCGACAGGGACAGAGGTGTCCCCGCCGCTGCCTGCCGGCGCCCGAGCGGTTCCCGCCCGCCCCCGGCGCCGCTGACCCCACAGCCCGTGTCCCCACACCGGGAAACACCGCGGAAAATCGCGCTGAAAGCGCCGGGTCAGCGTCGAAGTCGGGATCAGGTTCAGGCAGCCGAATAGACGGACGGCTGTGTGAGGAGAGGGGACCTTAACCGCACCGCAACAAAGATGGCGGCTCAGCCGGACGTGACTTCTGCCAGCAGCCAAGATGGCGGCTAAGGGCAGAAGTCACGTGACCGCACACAATATGGTGGTCACATACGGCTTATTTGACCTTCTCAAGATGGCGGATAACGCGCATGCGCTTTGTAGAGGGATTAAAATGGCGGCCCGGAAGGACCCCGCTCCGTCTATTCGACTGCCTGAATGCTCCCGCCCGCCCCCAGCACCGCTGACCCCACAACCCTTGTCCGCACACCGGGAAACGTCACGAAAAATTGCGCTGAAAGCGCTGAGTTGGCGTTGGCGTCGGCGTCGCGTTCAGGCAGCAGAATAGACGGAGCGGGGTCCTTCCGGGCGCCATTTTCTCCTTGCCCAAGGCGCATGCGCGCGATTCTGCCATCTTGAGAAGGTCAATAAGCAGCGTACCCGGCCGCCATATTGTACACAGTCACATGACTTCCGCCCTTAGCCGCCATCTTGGCTACTGGCAGAAGTCACTTCCGGCTGAGCCGCCATCTTTGTTGCGGTGCGGTTAAGGTCCCCTCTCCTCACACAGCCGTCCGTCTATTCGGCTGCCTGAACCTGATCCCGACTTCGACGCTGATCCGGCGCCTTCAGCGCGATTTTCCGCGGTGTTTCCCGGTGTGGGGACACGGGTTGTGGGGTCAGCGGCGCCGCGGGTAGGTGGGAGCCGCTCGGGCACCGGCAGGCAGCGACAAGGTCGACTCTGTCGCGGTCCAGCCACGTCCGCCATTTTGAGTGTGGCTCATCCCCGGCCCGCATCTTGTATGTCCTAGCACGTGATTTTTGTTGTTTCCGCCATCTTGAGAGTGGCGAACTGTGACTACCCGTTTGAGCCGCCCTCTTGGGAGCGGCACGTGGGCAGCTCAATTCCAACAGCGCCCGCTCGCTGCCCCCCGCCCCGTGTCGCGGTGCCACCGCGTCTCTGCTGCCCGGCAAAACCGGCCCCGCCGGGCCCCCCCACCGCTGTCATTCCCCTCCGTCACCGCCCCGCGCGGCGCCCGCTCCTTTTATCGCCGCGTCCCTTCGCACTCCGAACCGCCCTTCGCCCCTGCCCTCCGTTTCCGGACACGGCCCCGCTCGCTCCCGCTCCTCGCCCGGCACGGGGCGGCGGGCAGGGCCGGGGCGCCGTGCCGGGGGCGGCAGTACCGCGCTTTCGCCACCAGGCGGCAGCACCGCCGCCCCGGCGCAGCCAAGGGCTGGGACGCGCTCCGGGGCAGCGAGCGAACACAGAGAAAAGCCGGCTCGGAGCGCTTCGCGTTGCCTTCACCCCGACCGTCCGTTCTCGTGGTTTCAGGCACTCGCTTGTTTCATTCCTGTATAAAAACATCACGTCATTATTTTCAAAACCTACAGATCTCTATCCCAAGTTACTTATATTCCTGTATGGAATAGAGTAGATAGAGAGGCTTTATTTCAAAATTAATTTATACATTAATTAGTATTACTCGTTAATATATCTAAAAGTGAAAAACTTCACAGGTTTTAGTATTCTACACACACCCCTCTCCGTGAATTTTCTGGCACTTTTGGGTCCCTCTGGGGGAGGGCACCCAGCATGACTCCCCTCATTCCCATTCTCATCCCTTTCCTCAGCTCCACGTGGATTTGTGCCTCCTCTGAGGGTCTGGAAAGGAATTTGGGAATCCCCTTCAGTTTCTTTGGTTTCCAGCTTTTTCTCTGAGGTGGCCCAAAAGGCAAACAGAAGAAAACCCCAGAACTGCACAAAATCCCAGCCCCTCCCGAGATGCAGCTCCTCACACCAAACCTTGGGAGAATCCACAGTGGTTCCAACACTGCTCCAATCCCACCTCGAGCTGAGCTTCCAGGGTGCCTAATCCACATCCAAGCCTGGATAGCTCAAAGCCTGCAGGAAGAGAGGAGGCAAAGTGAAGGGGAGAGGGGAAAAATGTAGTTTTGGGTTTTCCTCTGGGCACATCAGGATTGAAAGGCAGGATGGAGAAGTTTCATGGAAAAGAAGTCCCAAAGGCTGCTTAATTCCCAACAATTAGTGCTGCTGACGTTGAATCCAATAGGACAAATCCACTGGGATCAAACAGGAGTGGCTGACAGGATGGGTTATGACACAGACCTGCAGAGCTGGAGCCTTCTTTCTTCTCAGGGGCTCTCCCAGAAATTCTCCATGTCCGGACGTACTCCCGGTCTCCACCCAGGGAAGGATGGACTTGGATATCCCAGGTGACTGGGGAGGCTAAAACAATAAAGTTATGCCATAATCAAAGTGTTTTTCCCGAGGAAATGACACATTCTCTGGAACTGGGATAAGCTATCCCATGGCTTTCTCCAGGAGGAGTCCCAGTTGGATATGGTCTCCCATAAAGGATTCCATAGGGGCTCACCTTTTGCTTGGAGCTTGGCTGAATTCCTCAGCAATGCCAGGGAACGTGGCCAGTTGAGGTTTTGGGCAGATTTGGCTCATTTGCCTTTTTAGGCTTTGCTTCCTTCTCTCAACCTTCCCACTGGACTGTGGTCTCCAAGGAATATGTAAATCCCATTTGATTCCTGCTCTTTTGGACAATATTTGCACGATTCCTGTACAAATCGAGGCCCCCTGTTAGGATGCTTTTCACTACCATTCCCCAGCAGTTTTATCTGCCAGTCCATTCCCTGCGTTAGTTGGGCTGTTTCCAGACCTCTGAGCTTCACAAGGCAGGAGATTGACTTGGCTTGGCACCTAAACACTCCAGAGGAACCGTCTGATAGCATCTCCACGTTTGACAGCAGATCCTTGTGCTCAAAGGATCCCTCTTTCTTCCTTTCAGGCAATTCCAAGGCTCGCTGTTCCCAGCTGGGAACAGCCCCCAGTCTGGGTCTTTTCTCATGGAGTATCCCTGCAGTCTTCCCTGCTGGGATCCTGCTCAGGAATCCATGGGGTACACATTTAGCAATTAATTCTTCTAACTCCTGCTTGGTTCTAATTCCATAGGATTCGGTGTCTGCCTTACCCGGCTGGAGCCTGCTTCTAACTCTGTTCTTACTGCTTCTGCTGCTTTCCATTTCCCAGGAATCCCGCCAACGGGGTGACAGCGTTCTCCACCTCCTCCAGGATTCCCTCTGTTGGGATTGGGTGCTGGAAGAATATCAAAACCTGGGCCTCACTATCAGGAATTACATCCCGGATTTGTTCCTTTCCAAATGTCACCTCTTCCCAACAAAGCACTGAGCATCCAAGGAATACAGAAATGGATGTGCTAACCACTCTTTACGCCTCTGGAATGTCAGAGCTTGGAAAAATGGGCAGTCGGGGCTTTTCCTGGTGGTACCCGTGAGGTGTATTTTACCTAAGAGCCCTTCCCGTGTCTTTCCCTGTATCCACCAAAAATCTACTTGTTCATTCCCCAGCTGCTGCCTTCCTCTTTTCCTCTATCCCACAGAATTTTAACAGGTGAATATTCCCCCCTGGAAGAGGGCCTTTCTTTCCAAACCTAATAAGAAACGAATCGTTCCCTTGGACCTTCATTATTAGGATTCCACCGAGAGCCCGTGGATGGAAAATGATCCTCTCCTGGCCCCTGCTGGATTCCTGGAGCAGGGATTCTTTCCCTCTTTGTCCGCAGTGCCCCCCCTCTGCCCTGCCCCCCTTTCGGGCTTTGTTCCACAGCTTTTGTTTCCAATCCTTGGATCCTTTCCCTCCTTCAGGAGCTCCCAGCAGTTCCACACCCTCTTTTCTCCCATCCTGATTATTTCTCCAAGAACAGAGCTATGAATTTTAATTCCCTTCTCTTTTCTCCGACAATTCCCACCAATCCAGACCTAAAGCTGACACGAGGAACGCTCAGTGCCCACAAATCCAAATCCAGACCTGGCCATCCCTAAACCAGCAACTCTGGACACACAATCCCGGACAATTTGCATTAATTCAAAGCTAACATTTAGGACACACCGAATACTTCAAAATTCCCAAGAAACAGCCTGTTGCCTTTAACTCCCAGGGTTTTTTGCTTTGAACTCACACGGATTTGGGGATCAAGGGATTTCCCTGAAAAAACCTGTACAGTGCACGCTGGAATCCCCGATCCCGTGAATCCAGAGAGGGTTAAAAGCTTAGTCCAGCCTGGCCCACCATAAATTTTAGCCAAATATCCCCCAAATCCTCAGGTTAACAGATCCCTCTGGTACTGCAATTCTAGTATTGAGAAGCCAGGAATTACTTTATTCCCAGCGCTGGGCTCTGGATATGGGCTCTGGGGGAACAAGACCGTACCGAGTTACAGAGCCAGGGGATGACGTTTGGGAACAATCCTGGGTGCCCGGCGGCAATTTATTGTACCTCTTGTCGCCCACGAACACCTTCACCAGCTCCTCCAGGAGCCCGGGCCAGCGGCTCTGCTTCTCCTGGAGCGGGAGACATTCCTCTGCCCACTGCAGGTACCTGGAAAGCATTCCAGAGTCAGCTCCGAGCAGGGATGGGGCAGCGCCGGGGCAGGGATGGGGCAGCAGCCAGGCCGGGCATGGGGCACCCCGAGCCAGGGCCGCGCTCACCTGTCCCACGGCTCCAGCGGGTCGGGCCCGCGGTAATTCCGGATCTGAGCCTCGTAATTCCTGCAGGGAACAGGCCGGGTCAGGCCGGGACCAGGGAGGGTGGGAAGCGCCCGGGGCGGCGGAGGCTCTGCCACCCCCACGGCCGCGGCATCCGCACAGCTCCGGGGGACGGGGCAGCTCCGGATCCCGCTCCCCATCCCGTTACCCCGCTCCCCACCCCCTTATCCCGCTCCCCCACCCCGTTACCCCGCTCCCCCATACCCTTATCCCGCTCCCCACCCTGTTATCCCTCTCCCCCACCCTGTTACCCCGCTCCCCCCCATCCCACTATCCGCTCCCCACCCCGTTACCCCGCTCCCCCATCCCCTTATCCGCTCCCCACCCCGTTATCCCTCTCCCCCATCCCATTATCCGCTCCCCACCCCGTTATCCCTCTCCCCCATCCCATTATCCGCTCCCCACCCCGTTACCCCGCTCCCCCATCCCATTATCCGCTCCCCACCCCGTTACCCCGCTCCCCATCCCGTTGTCCCGCTCACCGCCCGGGCCCGTCCATGCCCGCCCGCCCCAACCGCTCCCGCCGATTCAAACGGGCCGCGCGCAGCCCCGCGCCGCCTCCCCATTGGCCAGCCCGCGGCCCGCCCCGCCTGCCCATTGGCCGGCGCCCCGTCAATCACGCGAAAAACCCCGCCCCCCCGCCGGCCGCAGGTGCCGCTCCCATGGCGGCCGCTGGACGGCGCCCGGGGCGCATCCCCAAGGGAAAAGGGCACAAAATGAGGAATTGGGAAGCGAAAGGGGAAATCTGAGAGCGAGGAGCAGCCCCCACTCCTCTCCCCATCCTCATTTCCCACCTCCAAGCACTGCACGTTATCATGGAGCAGCCCCAACCCTCTCCCATCAAGAACTCGGAGATATTCCACGGTTTTGCCAAACTGCTGAATTTATTGTGCTGAAGAGCCGCTTCATTCAGCGCACACCGGTCCACAGAGCTGCATAGAAAAGTGCTGCGGTACAATTCCAGTTACAAGAAGTAGTTATTCCATAGCGTACTGCCCACGGCGCCGTCCCTCTCCGGCCACAGCCGGATACTCCGACTCCCCCCCGCATTCCAGACGTTTATACGAGACTTTACATGAGATAAAGCTCCTTGACAAGACAAAGCTGGTTGTTCCCACCGTGTGACCCTGGCCCCACACGTGGGAGCAGCCAGGAACACCTGAACAGCCGGGAATCGGCTCCATTCCCTGACCCCCCCTCACGCCGCGCTCTCGGAACTCGGGCTCCTGGGAACAGCCGAGGTGGGGGACAAGTTTAGGATCTCTTCAAAGGAAGGGCCCTCGTCCTCCAGCGGTATCTCTGCCTCGAACATGCGCTGCAGCAGAGCATCCACTGTCCTGTACCCTGGCGGGACAAAAAGATTCCCTGTAAGCACCAGGTCTGCTCCTCTGGATACCTTAAAGGTCCCTGTTTTAAAACAGGCAAGAAAATCCCCCAAATCACACTCCCTGCTGTTCCACCCCACCTGCTTGAAGTGCTGTGAGCCCTTCCCAAGGATAAGGCCATTATTTGGGATTTTAAGCCCTTCTATTCCCACACAATGGATACCTGCAGTACAGCAAGAAAGCCAGGAGAAGGAGGAGGAAGATAGTCATCGAGCCAGAGGAAAGGAGGATACAGTCACCCCCTGATCCAAGGCAGCAGGAATGCAAAGTCCACAGAGGAAGGAGAAAGGAAAACAGGTGTGTTGGCACAGCAGGACCTCGGCCACCAGGGCAGTGTCTCCAGAGGGAGGTTAATGAAGACAAGGGACACAGAAGGGCCGAGGTGGGACAGGAGAAGCTGCTACAGAAGTAAAAACAAACAGCAAACATCAAATGTCCACAGTCATCCCAAAGTCTCCAGGTGGGTTTTAGCTGCTTTTACAGCCCCAAGGGAGCAGCAGGACTTGGGAGCTTCTCCCAAGGACAGTTGGGACCCTTGGGCCTGGACACCCTGGAGGGTCACACTTACGTTTGGAGGCAATTTTGAAGAGCAGCCCTTTGCTCTGTGGCTTCATTCCACCTTCCCCCTCGAGCTCGTGCTCCGCACTCTCCATGTTGTCAAGGAGCTGCTCATCCCGGAGCTCATCCCTGCACAGGAAGGGTCAGCAATTACCCTGGGAAGGGGGCACACCCTACCCTGGGAGCCCAGTAGCGATAGGTTCCCAGTGGGGCAGGACAAGCACCAGCCATGGAGTTATTTTCCAACATCTTTCCTGTCCTCCGGGCTGGAAGAGCCACGGGAGGCAGCAAAGCCAACACCAGTGGCCTTCTACTGGCACTTAAACCAGCAGAGGAGCCAGAACTTCATGACAGGGAAGAGGAATCTCCATTTTTAAGGAAGATGAGCCAGAACTTTGTGACAAGGAAGGAGAATCTCAGCTCACACCTCGACACAGAGGGTGGTTTTCCCTTATCAGTGGTGCCGAATTGGCCACATCCAGCATGGGTTCATTTGGGGGCTTACTCTTGAACTCCCATTCCCAGCTCCTGGATTTTCTGCTCAATGGCAGTTTCCACTTCACTCTTCTCCAGGGAATATTCCACAAAGAAAGCTTCCAAGATGAACGACACAAAGATACTGAAAGAAACGATGAACAGAATTAAGGCAGCACTTCCTCACTGGCATTGCCCATCTCAGTATTCCCAGGCTCATTTCCCAGTGCTCCATCCCCTCCAGGTCAGAGCTGCACCCAGTGGGGACAAGAATGCAGCAGATCCCTCTAAACGCATCCCACCTGCCTCCCATGGGTGACCCTGGGCCCACCAGCAGTGCCCTGGCAGGGGCAGATCCCCTTTTCCATCTGAAGAGGATGAAATCATCCCAAAAAACGTACTTGACAATGATTATCACCATCACAATGTGGAAGGCGATGAAGTAGAGCTTGGCAGGCTGAACCGTCACGTTGGCAAATCCATTGGCAAAGAGTGGAGCGGGAGTTAAGGGAAAAGAGGGAAGGAGGAGCTGAGGGAGGAACCAGGAACCCAACAAAACCCTCTGGGGGACCATCTCTGCCACCTGTCCATGTGCAATGCCAGGGGAAGAGCAGAATCTGAGAAGAGGGTGGATCAGAGAACCAGCCAGTCTCCCACAAGGACCATCAAGCCCAATTCCCAAGGATCCAGCTGGGAATATGCACCACAAAGGATATCGTGCCACTGGTTGACCACGGTGAGCTCCATGAGGACGATGAAGGATGAGGCAAAGTTGTTGAAGTTGTTCTTGCAGTACTTCCCACGGGCAAAAAGGGTATCCTTGAGAGCTGGATTCCCACATTCCAGGGCGTGAGGAGCGTTGGAGTTGGCAGGGAAGTACTGGATCTTCCCGTGGAATAACTCCATGCCAATGATAGCAAACACACAATACACAACCTGGGAAGAGAAACCCCATCACCTGCTTCTCCAGCAAGCTGCAAGCCCCAGGGCAAGCTTAGCATCCCAGCACGTTTTCCAATTTCCACAGGCACAGCAAGGGGCTGGAGGGCAGCACAGAGTCCAAGAGCCCCAAGCCACCCAACAGCAATCACAAGGCAGGAATAATTAGCCAAGAACTACACATACATGGAAAGGAAACATTCCCAAATCATAACGGAGGCCAATTTTAGGAAATCATTTGAGAACCAGGTTTCTCATTCAGCCTCTTGCCCAAACCATGATTTGATTCCTTATGATGAAAAGCCCACGCTGCCAGAACACCCCATGGATCCAAGGAGGATGTCCTGATCCAGGAAAAAGCAGGAATGCAGCCCCTCTGCACCCTTTGCTTGCACAATGGCCATGAATCAAACGGACACTTACAGTTCCAAGGGCCTGCCATCCAGGGAATTGCATTTATCCCCTTGGAAACAGCACGAACATGAGATTTCAGACACATTTCTGTGAAACTGGAGTGCTTTGAGCCAAGACACCAGGATTTCTTACCAGAGTGAGCCCACCAAAAGTCAGCATGGTCGGGACAATGTTTATCAGGGTGTTCATGATGACCCGGAACCTACAGAGAGCCCACACTGGTTATTGTCACACCCTGGCCACCACATGCTCCCCACGTCCCCAAAAGAAGCCTCAAGAGAGGCTGCAGCCACTGGGCTCATCCCAGGCAGGCTGGGACAAGGCCTTGGGATGCTTTTTGGAGTGGCCATGGTCAGTGCTGGGCACTCAGGGCGCTGCCTCTGGCACAGACCAACCCCTCCCCAAAACCCATCTCCCACCCCACTCTCTTCCTCACCTCTGAATGCTGTCAACAATCCGGATCAGCCTGAGGACTCTCAGGATGAACACAATGTCCAGGATCTGCTGGCTGTTGTACTTCATGGCTGAGAAATGAACAAAGATATTTTTATTATGACTATAAAGCCGGGAAGTGTAAAGATAAAGCTCTTTATTTGTTACTATTATGTCCTTTGTTAAACATTATAACAGGGAGCTAAAAAAAAAAGAAAAAAAAAGAAAAAAAGAGGAAGACTGGGTTAGTTCTTAGAAACCCTCTAGAAATTCCTTGTCTGGTCTCAAAGCCTCCCAAGCCTGAGGTGCTGGCAGGAGGCTGGGGAGGACACCAAGATTCCCAAGGCATGCAGGCTGCTCAAGCTGCACTTACTGGACTTGAGGGTGGCATTGAGAATCGTTGCAGTCAGGGCAGCAAAGATGATGAGAGTATCAAACCTGGCACGAGGGAAGGCACTGCTGTTAGATTTCAGGGGACAGGAGTGGGGTTTAAACAAGGAGTGACCCCTGCTCCTCACATCAGAGCCAGGCAGCCCTGGGTCAGCTCAGCCTATGGGCACATGGGAGAGTTTTGTCACAACATCCTCTGATTCATCTCAAACACACCCTGGCACAGGAGTTCGGAGCCTTTCCATCCTTGAGGAGCCGAGCACGGCACTCACCACACTCCACACAAATTTCCAGCCCACTCACCAGTTCCAAAACTGGGTTTTGCCAAAGAACTCCCTGGGTTCATAAGTGTAGACCTTCAGGAGGATCTCAAGGATGTACAGAGCAAGGAACACCCACTCTGCGTAAGAAATGTAGGGGCTTTCCTCATCCAGAGCAATGAAGATGGCATTTATCAGGATGATGGCATCGTAAGTCCAAACAAAAGCCCTGCAAGAACAAAGAGGTGAACTCGTCACTCCCAAGAAGGTCAAAGTCACACAGTTATTTCCAAAACATTTTGCCTCCTCTCTCAAAAATTCTTTACCCATCAGTTCTCCCCAAACCTAAGAGTTTGGGGGAGTCACTGCAGAGTTTAGTTTTGCTCTTGAAGCCCCCCACAGACAATAACAGGTCCAGGGAATTGATTTTTCCCCATCTACTCAGTACTGGTGATGCCACATTTGGAGTCAACTGGGCTTCCCAGTACAAGAGAGACCTGAACACATCAGAAACAGTGGAAGGACAGGACAGTCTGACTCAGGACACTTTGGGAGAGCCAGGGTTGTCCAGCCTGACAGGGAGAAGGGTCAGGAGCAGCTCCTATGCATAAATACCTGATGGGAAGGTGCAGGGAAGACGGAGCCAGACTCTTCTCAGTGGTATCCAGTGGAAGCACAAGAGGCAAGGGGCACAAGTTGAAATACAGGAACTTCCATTTAAACAAAAAAGTTGTTTGTTTGGGTTTTTTAACTGGGGGTGATCAAGCACCGGAATGGGTTGTAGAGAGGTTCTGGAGCCTCCATCCTTGAGGATACTCTGGACCCAGCTAGGATAGCCCTGAGTACCCTACTCTGGCTGATCTTGCTTGGAGCAGGGGGGGTCCACTAGCCCATCCCTAGATGTTCCTTGCAACCTCAGCAATTTTGGGATTCTGGGAAGGCTCGGAGGTGAAACAGAGCTCTAGAGAACTCCAGAACTCCCAGCCCTGATGAGGCAGCAGGACACAGCTCTGCAGCAAAGACTGCTGAGGTAGGAGCAGCTCTAAGTGCAGCACTTAGGTCCTTCATGGCAGGACACAAAGCACAGCCTGCTGTCAGCAAAACCCAGCTCAGCCAGGGGGCCTGGCCAAGGTGTGGCCTCGCCCACAGCCAGGGCTGCTCCTCCACACCACCAAAGGCAGGCCAGGAGCAGTGGCAGAGCCCCTGAGGGCGGCCTGGCCACAGTCTGTCCTCCCCGGCAGCATGCCCAGGTGAGCCCTTGGCCTTGTCAGAGCTCACCTGTGCCTCACAATGCTGCGCAGGAGCCGGCTGGGAGCAGATCCGTACAGGGCCGGCACCCAGCGCGCCAGAGGGTGCCTGCGGATCTTCAGTGTCACCACCTGGATGTTGAGCAGGTCTGCCAGCTGCACGAAGGACTTCTTGTCTGCAGCAGAGTGTCATGTGTCAGCCTGATCCCATGGCAAATAAACAGTGTCTGCTAAATGCAAATCTGAGCCCACAGGAGGGGCAACCATCTGAACTCAGTATCTGCTCCCAGCAAAGCCCAACCCAGAGTGGTATCCACAACAGGCTGAACTTGGAATTCAAACAGCTTCTCTGCCTCATTCCTGGAGAATTGTCTCGAGCCATGGGCCAACAACCACCACAGAACAATTCAAAACGAGGAGACTGACCCATCTCTCCCGATATTCCTGCTGCAGAGGACTGTGTGGGGAGCCACATTGCTTGGAGGCATCTGATAACAAGGGAGGCTTTCCACATCCTCTGCTGAGGACAGGAGGCCCCACACCCCATGGAGAGCTTGGCCTGATGTCAGATGCCCCTGAAGGCCACACGGTGCGTGGGACATGGGCTACAGCACAGGCAGCAAGAACAGCCTTTCAGGCCTCCAGGAATCTGGAGGTAAACAGGAAGAGAATGGCCTCAAGGTGTCCAAGGAATGACTGGACATGGCACTCAGTGCTCTGATCTTGCTGATAAGGTGGGGATCAGTCACAGGTTGGACTCGATCATGGAGATCTTTTCCCACCTCAATGATTCTGTGATTCTGAGTCTCTCTGGGGCCAGATCAAAAATCCCAATGCCAAACCCCTCCTAGCCCCTGGCTCCTCCCCAGTCCCCACTGCTCACCTACAAACCCTTTCTGCTCATCATCTGAGATGCGGAGCAGCAGCTCCCGGTGGGAATTGCTGGTGTCAGGAGCCACCAGCTTGACCAGCTGCTTCCACCGGGCTTCCCGAACCACGAACTGCTCTCCCTCCTCTTCCTTCAGGAGGTTGAAGGCCTCGATCATCTTGCGGCGCTTCATGTAGGCGAGTTTACGGATCTCGTTCTAGAGAGAGCGTCGGGAATCAGGCAGCTCCAGGCACCCTTCCCCCTTTTTTTAACAAATAAACTCATTTTCACAGCACAGAGATGCAAGAAGAGACCCAGGGGAATGACACTGGACAAAGCACAGCACAGTCAGTGTGTGTGGGGGGGTGAGAAATGGTGTTTAACAGGCAGCTGTGGGCTCTCCACATAGAGCTCTGGAAGGATCAACAGATTTCTGGATGCTGGGACAACACTGAAAAACCGGAAGGAAAGACAAAGGGTAGGGTCAGACAGGAAGGAGGTGACAAAGATCACGGGATCTGCATGGCCACAGAAGCAAAGAGGATGTGTCCACACATGCTTCCCATCCACAAATGAACCCTGCTGAGAGCAGGGGTGGAGATCCTTTTCTGCACATGACTGCAAGCAGGAGAAGACCCAGCTTCCTCAGAAGGATCCAGCCCCCTCATGGGAGCAGCCAAGAATTGCCAGCTCTCCCCCTTTGATCACAAGTCCCAAACTGCCCCTACCCAGTTTGGGTAGAACAAAAATTCTGATTTACCGTTCCCAGTTCCTTTGCTCTAAGAGCACATGCAAAGATGCTGTGCAAAAACAGTTCCCTGCATGGAGACAGCAATACTGAGCTAGGACTAAGCCTCCAAGATAATGCAGAATGTGCTTCTTATCTGCTGGAAACACCACAGAATATGTAATTCAATGCCAACAGCAGAACTCCCACCAACCCCACAATATGAAAGGTGGGTCTGTGCTTGTTGTTTGCAGAGCACCAAAGGCAAGAAGCTGTTCCCGCTTCTCAAAGCTTTCCAAGGGAAAGCCAGAGGTTCCTTACAGAGAACAGCAGGAATCCACTGGTCACAAGCCCCTCCACGCGTTACCTTCAGGTGTTTTTTGTAGTTGTTGTAGACCACAGCCAAGAAGAGAGACATGAAGATGTAAGTGTTGACGATGACGAAGGCGATGAAGAACAGGGCGTACCAGGAGCTGAAGTCAAATGCTGGCATCCTAGAGAAGGGGAGAGGGATTGCTGCTTGCCAGACTGACAAACAGGGAAAGGGAATCCACGAGAAAACAGACTCCCAGATGGATTTCCAAGTGCTGTTTTAGACAGCCAGATCAAACTTATCAGATAATACCCAAGCTAAAAACTGCATTAATTCAGCTGAAAAGCACTTTTCTTGTGCTGGGTTTTCGCCCTGGTTTGTCAGGCCCTGACTGAAGGGGTGCAGAAGACAGCACAGAGACGAAATCTCTGCCAGTGTGGCCAAATTTAAAAGCAGACTTGAGGTGATGCCTCAGCCATATGATTTGGCCTCAGACCCTTGCTGCACTGCTTTTCCATTTGCTCTAGGAGGATGAGCAGCATTTTATTTCTCTGTTTAAGTTCCCAGGGCCCCTGTATCATCCCAGTCATGCTCAAGGTATTGCCAGCACATAGATGACCAAGCCATTCCTCCCTGTCTTACTCTTGACAGCACCTTCCCAGCACAAACCAAAATGGGAACCCAGAACAGATGAGGGTGAAAAGCCCAACACCCACAGAATTTTAACTCCGCTGTGCAAGTTAGAGGCTGCACAGAGAGCTCTGAAAACACTATGAGAGAAAGACATCTGATCATCTACACATGACATCCATACATGACATCTGGGCTGTTTGCTGTCGTCACCAGCACGTAGAGGTCAAACACAATCTCCAGGTAGTTTCTGAAGTAGGGCAAGCCTTCTGCTGTCTGGAGATTCCTAGGAGGAAGAGGACAGCCTGGAGTTAAGCACTGGGATCACGTGCCCCACCACAGGAGCCGCACCTATCAGCAGCGCTTGTGTTCCCTAGGAATTGTTTGGAGTCTGCCCAGAGTATCCCAGGAGCAAAGGAAGCATCCATACCTCTCTCCAAACAGCTTCAAGGCCATGAGGGAGAACATGAGGAGGCTGAACATGAAGAGCAGGAAGACGTAGGTGATCTCTGGCAGCGTGTTGCGGATGCTGCGGAAGGCCCTCCGGATCTGCCAGGGACAAGGGAAGTGTTCAGTGGCAATGTGGCACCCCTTTTTCCCCTCACGATCCCATCTGGATCAGACCCCTAAACTGGGGTGCAAGAGCCCCAGGCCTTTCCTCCTCGTTCTCCAGGAGGAATCCTAGAAGGAAAGACCCTAGCTACACGTCACAGTGACCTCAAGAGCCAAGGGAGAGAGACTCAGGGCACTGCTGAGATGTTCTTGCTGCAGGGAACCAGTCAGGGACAAAAATCCATCACTCCAGGCCACAAAAAACATGCTCTGAGCCCAAATGTTGAACTGCTCCCTCCCCAAGGCCTCCACACCGCAGTTTATTCATTTGTAAGTCAGGACGACACCAGCCTTGGGCAGCAGGACAAAGATCTCCCCACGATGTGAGGAATCAGAGTCCAAATCTGGACTATACATTTGAGAACAGCGTGACACTTGTTTACCCAGGAGACTTCCAGAAATCAGTAACCTGGTGGCTGACTCAGGGAGAAACACAGGTTTTTTTTCTGTGGTACAGTGTGAATCCACTCTTTTGTCCACCTCTTATTATTGCTTCAGGCCTCTTCTGAAACAAACCTGCTCTCACAGGACCCTCAATTCTGCCATAAAACCTTTCTGCTAAATCCCCTGGATCATGGAAAGCAGCAGGCTGTCTGAAAAAAAAGCACTCTGGACATCCCACCAGATCTTTTCCTTACCTGGCGACTCTCTGCAAAGTTGATGAGGAAGATGGGCCTCACAATCCTTGACCATCGGATGCTCCTCACATCATATAGCTTGAGGACCCCATATATGGCCAGGTCTGTCAGGGATAACTGTAGGAAAAAGAAAGAAAACTCCCAGAAGTAATGCTGGAATGTGTCTAGATAGTGAACAGTGTTTGCTGATACAGGAGAGGTACACACATGACAGGTTTGTCAGAGCTGCTTGGTTTGGCCATGGCTCATGTATGCCAGGTCTGGGATCCCAGGAAAGCAACAGGAGGGCAAAAAAAACCACCTCCCCCGGGCCCAACTCACCAGGATTGCCACCATGATGCAGATGTTCTTGGTGTCCTTCCAGAACACGTTGTGCAGGGTGACTTTGGCAAAGTGTGTCAGCCGGCCGAGGAACACCAGGAGGCACAACACCTCCAGCACTGACGTGGCCTGCAGAGAGAGCAGGGCTCAGCACAACCAGGAGCAACAATACTCCTTTTTGCACAATAAAAAACAGGCAGAGCAATAGTTTCAGGCTTCCTTTTGTGGAATTGCCTGCCACAGGCAGGTTAAAGCCAGCAAGTCTGTGTTTGCTTAGGATTCAAGGAGTACATCTTTCCCAATCACACTGGTGCAGGACAAATAAAGGCTGCAGAAAAGTCTGGCCTAAAGTAAAACTTGGCTTCTACTTTCACACATGACAACTGGACTCGAGTCCCAAAGAAGGCTGGAATTGCTCTCAGAGATGGAGAACAGCAGCATGGCTTTGTCCACAGTCACACGGGCCATTCTGATGGCCACAACAGCTCCTACAGTCCCTGGCCAGCTCGTGTGCCCTTTTTGCCCCCGTTTCAAACAAATCACAGAATTATAAAATCACAGAATCATTTGGGTTGGAGGGGATTTTACGGATCATCTTGTTTCAACCCCTGCCATGGACAGGGACACCTTCCACTATCCCAGGGTGCTCCAAGCCCCATCCAATCTGGCCTCGGACACTTCCAGAGATGGGGCAGCCACAGCTTCTCTGGGTAACCTTCTCTGGACAACCTGTACCACGGCCTCACCACCCTCACAGGGAAGGATTCCTTCCTAATATCCCATGTAACCCTGCTCTCTGGCAGTGGGAAGCTGTTCCCCCTTGTCCAGGCATGCCAGGCCCTTGAAAAGAATCTCTCTCCATCTTTATTGTGGGCTCCCTTCAGGTACTGGAAGGCTGCAATTAGGTCACTCCAAAGCTTCTCCAGGCTGAACAATCCCAATTCTCTCAGCCCTTCCTCACAGCAGAGCTGCTCCATCCCTCTGATCAACTTGGTGGCCTCCTCTGGACTCATTCCAACTTTCCATATCCTTCCTGTGCTGGGGACCGAGGGCTGGATGCAGGACTCCAAGTGGGGTCTCACCAGAGCAGAGCATCAAAGATACCACAAAAACATCAGCATCCATTGTCTCCCAGCACCTCTGACAACCACTTTGAAGCAAGAAGCCCTTGCTGGCTCCAGCAGCTGCATTTGCTGCTCCTACACCACAAACTCACCAGGAAGGGGAGCGGATACACAGCAGGTTCCTCAAACAGGGCAAGGGACAGGTTAAGGAAGATGAAGAAGTAGGTGGCTGTTCGCATCATCCAGTGGTTATAGAGGCGATAAAGCCTGGAGCAAGAAGGCACAGGCACCATAAATAAAGACTTCAGGGCACATCCCAGGGCATCACCAAATGCATCCTGGAAGAACAGCACTTGCTGTCCCAAACAAACATTTTTGTCAGCCAGGAATTTGGCAATTTGTTTCCAAATCAGTCTCAGAACTGATGGATGCTATACTGCCTTTCAGTGAAGGGTTAAATAGCCAAGTATTTATTATATAATATAATATTTGTTATAGTAAAGAAAACGTAACTGTGCAGCCCCCTGGTTCTGCCACTCCAGCACCTTCCACAGAGCTGAGGGCTGACCAAACCTCCCAAACTCTTCATTCCCACAGAGGCTTGGAAGATTTTACATTATTTTTTTCCCCCTCCAGCAAGACACAACTTTTTAATGTCATTCCCCATCTTCAACATACAGATGTGCTGAGCTCTGTTTTAAGCATTTCAGCTTAAGTACAATTTTTGGCACCCCACCCATCCACCTTTCTTAGCACCACAGACTTTTTTTTGGCTGTTGCTGCTTGACCACGGGTGTGGTTGGCTCTCCACAGGTGTGGTTGGGACGGGGAGCGCATCTCTCCTTACCTGACAGCCTCCGGGGAGGTCTTAAAAGGAATATTCCTGTTGTACTGCGCATCGGAGACAAACGCTGCTGCCAGCAGGAGATTCTGGGGAAAACACAGGGGGAAACACAAGCCAGTGTGTGAGAGCTTCGGGGAAACTCTGCGGAGTCACTGAGGGGAGGGAGAAGGGGGCAAGGGTGCCTCGGGGACTCGCGGGGCGAGGCGGTACCTGCGCTGCCGCCTCGGCCATGGCGCGGGCAGACGCGGCGCCTCGCCCGCCCCGCCGCCTTTAACGGGGCCGGTCCCGCCCCCGCGGCGGCGGAAGCGGGAGGCGGTGCCGGGCTCGGGCTCGGGCTCGGGCTCGGGAGCGGGGCCGGGATGGTGCTGGAGGCGCTGCGGCCGCGGGCCGTGCGCTGGGCGCTGCTCGCCGCCTTCGCGGCCGGAGTGGTGGTGGGCTGGCAGGCGGGCCGGGCGCGCCGCCGCTTCCTGCGCTGGCGGCAGCGATACCTCCAGCGCCGCCTCGCCGCCGCACAGGAGCAGCTGGAAGCGGCCTGAGCGCCGGGAGCCGCAGCCGGGCTGCCCCTGGCCCTGGCAGCGGGCTCCGAGTGGCTCCCCGGCGGCCTCGGTGGGCGCTGCCTCAGCCGCTGGAAAAGGGTGAAGCGCTGCTGGGGAAGGACAGCATCCGTGGAATAGCACGACTTCTGGGGAAGGACGGCATCCCTGGAATTGCAGTGCTGCCGGAGAGGACGGCATCCCTGGAATTGCGGTGCTGCTGGAGAGGACGGCATCCGTGGAATAGCAGGACTTCTCTTCTGCCCTTCACAAAGCAAGGTCCCAAACTGTGTCAGGCTAACTTAACAAAGAACTGAGGATATGGAAGCAACGATACTAAACCTGGAATGGACTGCTCAGGGAGGTTTGGAGTCCCCATCCCTGGAGGTGTTCAAGGAACAAGTGGACATGGCACTTAGTGCTCTGGGCTGGGTGACAAGGTGGGGATCGGGCACGGGTTGCACTCGATGATCTTTTCCAACCTCAGTGATTCTGTGATTTCCATATTCCAGAGGGTTGTCTGCATTTGTCCAGCTCTAAGCCTGCCACTCTGCCCTTGCCAGGAAGCGCTGCCGACACAATAAACTAGTAAAAGTCATCACACGGTGTTCCTAGGCGTTTATTTCTGGAATAAATGTGAAAACGTGCCTTACGGGCACGTGTAGCAAGTCCCGTTATGGATGTGCGTGGGGACAATTAAGTGGTGAAAGAGCTCATGTGTTGGCTGGGTAAACGAGCAAGTAAAATGAAGGAGTTAGAATTCCTCCAGGCACTTTGGATAAGGAATTGTGAAGGTCGCTGTAGCAAATTTCTTCTTCCCATTGTGAGTGAACTCCAGGAGAAGGAGTGCTTGGGAATTCACTGCAGGCGGCTGGTTTTCAAAGGTATTACGGAGTTCTAAAAGCTCTGGGGGAGAAAAGGCACTGCCCAGCGCCCTTTAAGGCTTGACCTTAATCTTGGGAGTTCTTTCCCAAACTTAACGATTCTTCCATCAACTGGATGGTCTCCAGAGGTGCCTTCCAACCCCAACTATTCTGTGAGTCCATTACCGGGATCACAAAACGCCAAATCGTTTGTCCGCAGATGAGTGGTGCCGGGGCTGCTCGGTGCGGAGGACGTTTCAGAGCTCTGGTGCCGCCGGGGCCGCGTGTCGGGTACGGAGCGCTGCCGGCTCCGCCCCGGTCCCGTCATCCGGCGGCGCCGGGGCTGTCCCGTTGCCCGGTGACGATGTCGGAGCGGCGGGCGCGGGGGCCGCTGCAGCGGGTGCAGCGCCGGAGCCGGGAGCTGCGGGCGCAGGTAGCGGGACTGCACCGGAGCTGTACCGGGGCAGGTACCGGGGCTGTACCGGGACCGTGCCGGGGATGTACCAGGGCCGGTACCGGTGCCGGTACCGGGTGTCTCGCCTCCCACCCCCGGCCCCTGACCGCCCCCGGCCCCTGTTGCAGGTGGAGGCGCTGCGGGCGGAGAGCGCGCTGCAGCCCCCGGGCAGCGGGAGGCCCTTCGGCTGAGGTGAGGGGGATCCCGACCCCATCCCGAACGCTATCCCACCCCATCCCGAACGCCATCCCTCGCTCCCACCGCCCGGGCCCTGCCCTCACCCTCCCCTCTCGTACCTCTATGCCTTTCGTACTGTTCGTTCCCTCTCTGCCTTTCCTCTCTTCTCTTAATTGTACAGCTCTCTCCCTGCCCCTTTCACTCCTGTTTTCCAGATTGGCTCTTTCCCAGCCCTCTGGGCCTGAGGAAAGTCTGGAGAAAGGAAGACTGAGAGGGGATCTCAGCAATCCGTATAAGTATCTCCAAGGCAGGTGCCAAGGGGATGGTGCCAGGCTCCTTCCGGTGATGCCCAGCAGCAGGATGAGGAGCAATGGCCATAAACTAAAACACAAGATACACCTCAAAGGAGGGAGAATGGCAGAGAACAGGAACAGCTGCCCAGAGATGGTGTGGAGTCTCCCTCTCTGGAGACATCCCAAACCCACCTGGATGTGTTCCCTTGTCACCTGCTCTGGGTGATCCTGCCTGGGCAGTGGGGGTTGGACTGGATGATCTCCAGAGGTCTATTCCAACCCCAGCCATTCTGGGATTCTGACAAATGCTGCTGTTTGGGCTTGGAGTTCTCAACCCGCAGGGACACGCAGCACCTAAAATGACACCTTCCAGTCATCAGGTGTGCTTTGGGTCAGAATTTTAAGAGAATACCATCTGCCTGTCTTGCTTTCAATGCAGATGTACGCAGCTGAAGAAATTGGTGGAGGAGAATATCAATGCTCTCCATGCTTTGAAAAAAGTAAGTATGGAGATTGATTTGTAATTTTCTCCAAAATTCACCACAGAGAGCATTTAAAGAACACCAACCTTCCATTTTAAATGCCTCAGGACAAGAGCAATGCCCAGCACTGCATGGTCCCTGCTTGTCATCTCTCCAATTTATACTTTTTATATCTATTTATATGATTTAAAAACTCATTTTAATGCTTTCTTTTGTCCAAGTCCTGCACTTAAAATCTTTGATAAAATATTTTTCAACCCAATGCATTCTTTGGAAGCAGAGAATGCAATTTGAAACTTAACACAGAATTTCACCTTGTCAGAGTGAAAGGGTAAGAAAATTGTCATTAAAGAGGGAGTGGCAGCAGCCCAGGAAGGGGAAAGCTTGTAAGGCGTGTCTGGAAAACTAAATTTATAGGGGAACTTTTGATTCTTTGAGCAGTTTATTGGAGAACTTTGATTCTTTGGGGCATTTGTTGGGTTCTCTGTCAGGCTGACGAGCCCGCGCCAGTGGGGAATTACAGCCAGAGGAAGGAAGAGGAAGAAAAGCTGTTGCTGAAACTCTCGCAGCAGCTGCAGAAACTCCTTCTTGTCTTGGATCAGGATAACGTGACAAAGAATTATCCAGGGTGAGTAGCTTAAACACACAAATGCAACCTGTTTTTTTAAAGGATGGCTGGAATGGACCTTGAAAATCATTATCTCACCCCCTTTATTAGCTGAAAAATAACAGAAGGATAGAAAAAGAAGTGCTCACGAGAGAAGTAATTTATGACTTGCTGAGATTTTCTCAGGGTGCTGGATAATGGCTGGAATATGAGGTTTGGACGAGTTTCTTCAGGACAGAAAGTAAAACACAGGAATGAAAACCTGTGTCTGGATAAAGTCCTTGCGGAAGCTTGACAGCATTTCAAAAAGTTTTGTGGAAATGATAATAAAGAAGTTTGATTTGTTTTGGGTAGGGATGAGGAACACCAGAAAGGTCCTCATGCAGAAGATGGAAATGAAGAAGAGGAGGAGAGTGAAGATGAAGAAAGTGAGGAGGAAGACACTGAAGAAGAAGATGAGGAGAAGTTGTTGGATGATCCAAATGTTAGAGAATGTGTTGCTGTTGGAAACTTTGATGCCAGCAGGAAGGGGATCTCACATTTGTGGTAACTCTCTCTCTGTAAAGGGTTTTACTGCAGATCACTCTGAATGAAACAGTAACTGTAATGAATCCTATGCTTATGGGATTTAGCCAGTTGTGGGATCTGGAGAGAAATTGGAGTGAGGTCCTTTTTAATTTAAATATTTGGTTGTTTTTTGTCTCTGTCTCTCCTCCGATGCCAAAGAAAGGTGAAATCCTGCTCATACATGACAAGAAGGCGGATGGCTGGTGGGTAGCGAAAATTCCAAGGGGGGAGAGAGGCCTCGTTCCCAGGACCTACCTTGCGGTTGGTGTGCTGCAACCTCTGTCCTAATCTCACCTCTGTTCTTTTATGTAGATTAATGATCCTATAATCTGCATAAAATAGGTCACAATGCATGGTGTTGTTGGAAATAATGCAGTTATTTGGAAATAACTCCATGCTTTTATCCATGGGGATGGAGATACCCATCAAAAGCACCATTTCCGTGCCTTGTGAAGTTGTGGCCAGAGAAGTTTCTTGAATATAAAAGTCAGAATCTTTGTCACTAAAGGTCAACTCTGAAGACCCCAAGCTGCTTGGATTAATTTGGGCTTTTAATAATTTATCTGAAATGGGAGTCCATGTAAATGTGTTTTCTGCATCACAGACAGGAAATCTTCTATTATGGACTTATTTAACTTATTCTAAACTTACATGAACATGGGCTGTGGTTGGAGAAGGCATTTTTAAGAACAGAACTGGGAAGAAATCAATCGTTTACCATTTTAAATCTGAATTCCAGGTTCCTAAGGAAGAGGAAGAAAGCCAGGAGGAGTCAGAAGAACACATAGAAGTGGTAGATGAAACAGCAGATGGAACTGAAATTAAAAAAAGGTGAATGGAGTGTCTCAGATATGGTTATGAAGCTGCTGCTATTTGAAAACAGACCAATATTTAGTGGTTAAACTTTTGTTCACTTGAGGATTTATTATAAATCCCTCTATTTTTCTTCCAGAACAGATTCCCACTGGAGTGCTGTCCGAGCCATCACAGAGGTAGGTGCCCCTATTACAGAGGAGCTTCACCTGCCATAATCTTCATTGTTTTGTAGACAAGCTGTGCCTTTTCCCAAACACTGTGTCTCATATCACAGACCATTGTTCTTTATTAACATCTGTGTTTTGGGAGTCTTTGGTAGCAAGAAATGCCACAGAAATGCTTCAGAGGAGGTGACTGAGATCCCAAGTTTCTGGTTTTAAACAAAGCTGTAAATTAGGATGAAATTTGCTGTTAAATAGCAGGAACAACAATATCGTTTTTTCTTTCTTTTTACTAGAATGACACCGTGGAGGTACTGACCACCATAGGGGCAGTTCCTGCAGGATTCCGCCCATCCATGCTGTTCCAGCTCTTGGAGGAAGGTAAGGATTTCTCCTGGCAGGATTCTCAGGTGTCTGTGGTGGTTTTCTCACCCTGGTCACCAGCCTGTTGGACTAAAATCAGTATTGCTTAATTTTAATTGGGTATTTGGCTATATTTGACCCATCAAATAATGTATAAAAGAAATTTTTTCCCTTAAATTTCAATTTATCAATATGAAATCCTGACAAATTTCCTCACAATTTTAAAGATTTTCCTCTTTGGAAGATCCTTCCTGTTGACAGTGCAGGAAGTGATGATTTTTTTTTTTTATTTTAATCTTCCTTTTTCTTAAAGGTCTTTTGGAGTCTCTTCGCTAGATATATTAAGACATCTCATGTTTTGTTAGTCTTTCTATTTAAAGCTGTTTCATCTCTTTTTTTAAATTAAATTATTGTGCTTTTGGGATTAAATACTTCAGAACACTTACAAATAGTAAACAGTGCTCATGGGAGATAATACCATAGTTTTGTTTAGTCAAATATTCAACTGGACCTGAATTTTGGGTGTTGTCCATTTTGGGGCAATAAAGATCATTTTAAAAATGAAAAGTTTTTAAATTTCCTCTTGTTGTAGGTGAAGAGTTTCGAGCAAGTTGTTATTTGCAGCCTGAGCTTACTCCATCCCAGCTGGCTTTCAAAGACTTGGTGTGGAACTCTGAGAGAAATACTGTGAGTATTGCTGCTAAGGGGGCTCTGATGCCTTTGGGTTTGGGAAGTGTCAGGATCTCTGGATGGGAATTGCTGGCAGGAATTTATATTGGTGGGTGAATATTGCTGGGAAACACGTGGCAGATTTCCATGTCAATCCAGACTCCTTAGCCAGTAATGTTACCACATCCTACTCTCCAAAAATCAGCCTAAATTGTCATGTTGTATTTCTTTTAAGAGTCACTGAAGTTTGTGGGTTGCTTCCCTATCTGTGGTGAAGCAGTGGGTGACTTGTGTGAAGTTTTAAGCTGATGGACACGAACTTAATTTGCCTTCTTTCCATTTGGCTAACAAGTATGTCTTAATTTGCACCATTTCTGGAATATTTCTTCTGCTGGGACCTTCTGTCTGTCCCACTGAAACATCCTAAGGGCAGAGCTAAAGGCTGGTGAAGAAATCCTGCTGCTGCTACCACTGCACAGGGGCTGTGGTTGGGAGAATCACCTCAGTCCATAAACACAAAATGAGACCACGTTCAGAGGGCCTTTAGGTTTACTCCTCCTTCTGCTGTATTTCAGATCCATCCTAGACCCACCAGAGTGTCCCTGATTGTCACCTTATGCAGCTGCAAGATGATCCCTCCCCCTGGAACCGGCGTGCGGGTCCTCAGCCGGCATGTCCGGCTCTGCCTCTTTGACGGCAGCCGGGTAAGGAACGTGTCTGCTTCCCAAAAAAGGACTGGAGGAGGTTTGGAACTTCCAGAATCCTTCAGGTTTTGGTTCCTCTGGTAGGCAGCTCCTCCAGCTGTCTCACTCAGAGAGAGACACACAACCTGCCTCCCAAGCTGCTTAATTTATGTTCAGATGAGTCTGGTTTGAGCCCACTCACCCAGAAAAACAGAATTTAATGATAAAACAGGCCAGACTGCATTGATGGGCATTGGGCATGGCGAGGCAGGCACACTCAGCCCTGCTTCCCACCCTTGGTACTCCGCAAAGCACTTGATCCCTCCCTTTTTCTGCCTTTGGTTTCTCCCCTTCTGCTTCCCTCCCGTGGTAAGTCAGGTGCAGCCCCGGAATGCCCCTGAGCAGCGTGAGGTGAGCCAGGGAGCTGCTCCTGACTCAGGGTGGCAGTCACACCCGGCCCCTGGGGCTCAGGGCTGTACCGGGCGGCCCTGGGAGGGGCTGGGGCGGGAGCTCCATTGCTCTGAGTCCCTAATTTCGGGTCCCCGCCTGCCATTGTGCCTCCTGGCTCTTTGTGTTCCTGGAGATGAGTGTTTCCCAGGCTGATCTGTCTCCTGGGATGGGCCTGGGAGCAGCTGGGTCGGGGTCAGATTCCTCCACATGCCATTGATGCTCTTCTCCTTTGTGTGTGTGCAGAGCAGCTTTTTTAAAAACATAACTTTGATTATCCAGCAGTTTTCTTCCAGATGTCTTTGTTGTGTGCAGTGTTGGATCCATCTGGGATAACCCTGCATTTTCTGAAAGCAGCGGGGCTTTCCAGAAAACTTGCTTTATCTTTTTTCCCCACCTTAGGTGCTGAGTAACATTCACACAGTGAGAGCTACGTGGCTGCCTAAAAGTCCTCAAACATGGACCTTTTCTCCAAGGGTAGGTATTAAAGGTAGGTAACAGCCACTGGCTGTTTACAGCTTCTTCCTTCAGTGTCACCGAAGTGTTCCTTGGGGCACATGGAGCTGTGCTCCACGGAAAGACAATAAAGGGAGCAAGGTTTTGACTGGAATTGGTTCTCTCCTCATTTTTATATGCAGTGGGATTGGGTCTGAGATCTTGTGTGAGTGAGGGATGTGCTTGATGGCCTTTAAAAATCAAGATTTTTTTTTTATAGGTACATTAACTTCTTTTTTTTTTTCCCCTCCCTCTCTCTGTATCAGGTGATGGGCATCTTACCCAGCCTGCTTGATGGTGACTGTTTTGTCAGGTCCAACTCCCTGTCTTCAGACATTGGGATATTGTTTGAGCTTGGCATCACTTACAAGCGCAATGTGAGTGTGGGAAGGTGCAGTGGAAATCGCTTCAAGTGCAGGTTTATAAAGGGAACCAGCTGTCCCTAGGTAGAGAATAGGACTAGAGAATATCCCTCATTAGAGAACAGGATTAGAGAATAGGATTACCTGGAAGACCTACAGAAAGATGTTGAGAGACTTTTCACAAGGTCATGTAGTGACAGGAGAAGGGGGAATGGCTTCCCACTGCCAGAGGGCAGAGATAGATGGGATTGGGAAGGAATTCTTCCCTGTGAGGGTGGAGAGGCCCTGGCACAGGGTGCCCAGAGCAGCTGTGGCTGCCCCATCCCTGGCAGTGTCCAAGGCCAGGTTGGACGGGCTTGGAGCAACCTGGGATAGTGGAAGGTGTCCCTGCCCATGGCAGGGGGTGGAATGAGATGATCCTTAAAATCCCTTCCAACGCAAACCATTCTGGGTTTCTCTGATTGGAGAATATCCCAACTTAGAGAATAAAAGTCCCTCTGACTCATGGACTTGAGTGTCCCTGTACCAACACTGAAATAACTTGTGCCAAAAATCCTATGTCATGGGATCACAATGGACCAGTTCTCTCTTCACTCCTGCAGTTTTCTGTGATTTATTTCAGACTAATGTCCTGTGCAGTTTGAAAACTAAAGTTTTAACTGTTTCAGCAGTATGGACAGTGGTTTCCAGCTCCAGTTTACACAGATAGAGCCTGTCCATCTGGGATATGCTGCTGGAAAGCACAACAGGTTGTAAGACAATAGATGT
>JACSVZ010000004.1:961941-1013971 GCA_014706295.1 Lycocorax pyrrhopterus obiensis
AGAGCTCCAGGGACACTGACAATGTGAAAGGCATGCCAAGAGGAGCGCAACAATGCCCCAACCTTGCTCCCTCCTTTTCTTTCGCTATGGAACACGCCTCAGCCAAGTATTCCAGTTCCCTAGGTTAGGGTTAGGGTTATGCCTAGGGTTAGTGTCAGAAAACCACAAAGCCCAGAGCTCCAGGGACACTGACAATGAAAGGCATGCCAAGAGGAGGCAACAATGCCCCAACCTTGCTCCCTCCTTTTCTTTCGCTATGGAACACGCTCAGCCCAAGTATTCCAGTTCCGCCTAGGGTTAGGGTTAGGGTTACACCTGGGTTGTTCAGAAAACCACAAAGCCCAGAGCTCCAGGGACATTGAATGCGAAAGGCATGCCAAAATAGTACAAAAATGGCCCCACTTATTCTCACCTTTTCTCTCTTCTCAGCACTCACCGCAGCCCAATGCACTATTCAAGCTCCACCTGGGCTTAGCGTGAGAATTAATGCCTTGGGTTAGCGTTCAGAAAACCACAAAGCCCAGAGCTCCAGGGACACTGACAATGCAAAAGGCATGCCAAGAGGAGGCAACAATGCCCCAACCTTGCTCCTCCTTTTCGTTCGCTACGGAACACGACTCAGCCCAAGTATTCCAGTTCCGCCTAGGGTTAGGGTTAGGGTTACGCCCAGGGTTAGTGTCCAGAAAAAGGCAAAGCCCAGAGCTCCAGGGATACTGACAATGCGAAAGGCATGCCAAGAGGAGCGCAACAATGCCCCAACCTTGCTCCCTCCTTTCTTCGCTATGGAAAATGCCAGCCACAAGTATTCCAGTTCCGCCTAGGGTTAGGGTTAGGGTTACGCCTAGGGTTAGTTCAGAAAACCACAAAGCCCAGAGCTCCAGGGACACTGACAATGAAAGGCATGCCAAGAGGAGCGCAACAATGCCCCAACCTTGCTCCCTTCTTTTCTTTCGCTATGGAACACGCCTCAGCCAAGTATCCAGTTCCACATAGGGTTAGGGTTAGGGTTACGCCTAGGGTTAGCATCCAGAAAACCACAAAGCCCAGAGCTCCAGGGACACTGACAATGTGAAAGGCATGCCAAGAGGAGCGCAACAATGCCCCAACCTTGCTCCCTTCTTTTCTTTCGCTATGGAACACGCCTCAGCCCAAGTATTCCAGTTCCACATAGGGTTAGGGTTAGGGTTACGCCTAGGGTTAGCATCCAGAAAACCACAAAGCCCAGAGCTCCAGAGACACTGACAATGTGAAAGGCATGCCAAGAGGAGCGCAACAATGCCCCAACCTTGCTCCCTTCTTTTCTTTCGCTATGGAACACGCCTCAGCCCAAGTATTCCAGTTCCACATAGGGTTAGGGTTAGGGTTACGCCTAGGGTTAGTGTCCAG
This sequence comes from Lycocorax pyrrhopterus obiensis, assembly GCA_014706295.1. Taxonomy (NCBI): domain Eukaryota; kingdom Metazoa; phylum Chordata; class Aves; order Passeriformes; family Paradisaeidae; genus Lycocorax; species Lycocorax pyrrhopterus. The sequence continues at coordinate 963,328 of JACSVZ010000004.1, forward strand.
AAAACCACAAAGCCCAGAGCTCCAGGGACACTGACAATGCAAAAGGCATGCCAAGAGGAGCGCAACAATGCCCCAACCTTGCTCCCTCCTTTTCTTTCGCTATGGAACACGCCTCAGCCCAAGTATTCCAGTTCCGCCTAGGGTTAGGGTTAGGGTTACGCCTAGGGTTAGTGTCCAGAAAACCACAAAGCCCAGAGCTCCAGGGATACTGACAATGTGAAAGGCATGCCAAGAGGAGCGCAACAATGCCCCAACCTTGCTCCCTCCTTTTCTTTCGCTATGGAACACGCCTCAGCCCAAGTATTCCAGTTCCGCCTAGGGTTAGGGTTAGGGTTATGCCTAGGGTTAGCGTTCGAAAACCACAAAGCCCAGAGCTCCAGGGACACTGACAATGAAAGGCATGCCAAGAGGAGCACAACAATGCCCCAACCTTGCTCCCTCCTTTCTTTCGCTATGGAACATGCTTCAGCCGAAGTATCCATTTAAGCCTAAGGTTAGGGTTCGGGTTATGCCTCGGGTTAGCGTTCCAGAAAACCACAAAGCCCAGAGCTCCAGGGACACTGACAATGTGAAAGGCATGCCAAGAGGAGGGCAACTGCGCCCCAACCTTGCTTCCCTCTTTTCCTTTCGCTATGGAAAATCGCCTCAGCCCAAGTATTCCAGTTCCGCCTAGGGTTAGGGTTAGGGTTACACCTAGGGTTAGTGTCCAGAAAACCAACAAAGCCCAGAGCACCAGAGACATTGACATTGCGAAGGGCATGCCAAAAGAGTACAAAAATGGCCCCACTTTGTTCTCACCTTTTTCTCTCTTCTCAGCACTCACCCGGCCCAATGCACTATTCAAGCTCCACCTGGGCTTAGCGTGAGAATAATTACTAGGGTTAACGTTAGGGTTATGCCTTGGGTTAGCTTACAGAAAACCACAAAGCCCAGAGCTCCAGGGACACTGACAATGTGAAAGGCATGCCAAGAGGAGCGCAACAATGCCCCAACCTTGCTCCCTCCTTTTCGTTCGCTACGGAACACGACTCAGCCCAAGTATTCCAGTTCCGCCTACGGTTAGGGTTAGGGTTACGCCCAGGGTTAGTGTCCAGAAAAAGGCAAAGCCCAGAGCTCCAGGGATACTGACAATGCGAAAGGCATGCCAAGAGGAGCGCAACAATGCCCCAACCTTGCTCCCTCCTTTTCTTTCGCTATGGAAAATGCTGCAGCACAAGTATTCCAGTTCCGCCTAGGGTTAGGGTTAGGGTTACGCCTAGGGTTAGCATCCAGAAAACCACAAAGCCCAGAGCTACAGAGACACTGAAAATGTGAAAGGCATGCCAAGAGGAGCGCAACAATGCCCCAACCTTGCTCCCCTTCTTTTCTTTCGCTATGGAACACGCCTCAGCCCAAGTATTCCAGTTCCACATAGGGTTAGGGTTAGGGTTACGCCTAGGGTTAGTGTCCAGAAAACCACAAAGCCCACAGCTCCAGGGACACTGACAATGTGAAAGGCATGCCAAGAGGAGCGCGACAATGCCCCAACATTGCTCCCTCCTTTTTTGTCACTATGGAACACGCCTCAGCCCAAGTATTCCAGTTCCACCTAGGGTTAGGGTTAGGGTTATGCCTTGGGTTAGCATACAGAAAACCACAAAGCCCAGAGCTCCAGGGACACTGACAATGTGAAAGGCATGCCAAGAGGAGCGCAACAATGCCCCAACCTTGCTCCCTCCTTTCGTTCGCTACGGAACACGACTCAGCCCAAGTATTCCAGTTCCGCCTACGGTTAGGGTTAGGGTTACGCCCAGGGTTAGTGTCCAGAAAAAGGCAAAGCCCAGAGCTCCAGGGATACTGACAATGCGAAAGGCATGCCAAGAGGAGCGCAACAAGGCCCCAACCTTGCTCCCTCCTTTTCTTTCACTATGGAAAATGCTGCAGCACAAGTATTCCAGTTCCGCCTAGGGTTAGGGTTAGGGTTACGCCTAGGGTTAGCGTTCAGAAAACCACAAAACCCAGGGCTCCAGGGACACTGACAATGCAAAAGGCATGCCAAGAGGAGGGCAACTGCACCCCAACCGTGCTCCCTCCTTTTCTTTCGCTATGGAACACGCTTCAGCCGAAGTATACCATTTAAGCGTAAGGTTAGGGTTCGGGTTATGCCTCGGCTTCGCGTTCAGAAAACCACAAAGCCCAGAGCTCCAGGGACACTGACAATGTGAAAGGCATGCCAAGAGGAGGGCAACTGCGCCCCAAACCTTGCTCCCTCCTTTTCTTTCGCTACGGAACACGACTCAGCCCATGTATTCCAGTTCCGCCTAGGGTTAGGGTTAGGGTTACACCTGGGGTTGGGTTCAGAAAACCACAAAGCCCAGAGCTCCAGAGACATTGACATTGCGAAGGGCATGCCAAAATAGTACAAAAATGGCCCCACTTTATTCTCACCTTTTCTCTCTTCTCAGCACTCACCGCAGCCCAATGCACTATTCAAGCTCCACCTGGGCTTAGCGTGAGAATAATGCCTAGGGTTAGGGTTTGGGTTATGCCTTGGGTTAGCGTTCAGAAAACCACAAAGCCCAGAGCTCCAGGGACACTGACAATGCAAAAGGCATGCCAAGAGGAGAGCAACAATGCCCCAACCTTGCTCCCTCCTTTTCGTTCGCTACGGAACACGACTCAGCCCAAGTATTCCAGTTCCGCCTACGGTTAGGGTTAGGGTTACGCCCAGGGTTAGTGTCCAGAAAAAGGCAAAGCCCAGAGCTCCAGGGATACTGACAATGCGAAAGGCATGCCAAGAGGAGCGCAACAATGCCCCAACCTTGCTCCCTCCTTTCCGTTCGCTATGGAAAATGCCGCGGCACAAGTATTCCAGTTCCGCCTAGGGTTAGGGTTAGGGTTATGCCTAGGGTTAGCGTTCAGAAAACCACAAAGCCCAGAGCTCCAGGGACACTGACAATGCAAAAGGCATGCCAAGAGGAGAGCAACAATGCCCCAACCTTGCTCCCTTCTTTTCTTTCGCTATGGAACACGCCTCAGCCCAAGTATACCAGTTCCACATAGGGTTAGGGTTAGGGTTACGCCTAGGGTTAGCATCCAGAAAACCACAAAGCCCAGAGCTCCAGGGACACTGACAATGTGAAAGGCATGCCAAGAGGAGCGCAACAATGCCCCAACCTTGCTCCCTTCTTTTCTTTCGCTATGGAACACGCCGCAGCCCAAGTATTCCAGTTCCACATAGGGTTAGGGTTAGGGTTACGCCTAGGGTTAGCATCCAGAAAACCACAAAGCCCAGAGCTCCAGAGACACTGACAATGTGAAAGGTATGCCAAGAGGAGCACAACAATGCCCCAACCTTGCTCCCTTCTTTTCTTTCGCTATGGAACACGCCTCAGCCCAAGTATTCCAGTTCCACATAGGGTTAGGGTTAGGGTTACGCCTAGGGTTAGCATCCAGAAAACCACAAAGCCCAGAGCTCCAGAGACACTGAAAATGTGAAAGGCATGCCAAGAGGAGCGCAACAATGCCCCAACCTTGCTCCCTTCTTTTCTTTCGCTATGGAACACGCCTCAGCCCAAGTATTCCAGTTCCACATAGGGTTAGGGTTAGGGTTATGCCTAGGGTTAGTGTCCAGAAAACCACAAAGCCCAGAGCTCCAGGGACACTGACAATGCAAAAGGCATGCCAAGAGGAGCGCAACAATGCCCCAACCTTGCTCCCTCCTTTTCTTTCGCTACGGAACACGACTCAGCCCATGTATTCCAGTTCCGCCTAGGGTTAGGGTTAGGGTTACACCTGGGGTTGGGTTCAGAAAACCACAAAGCCCAGAGCTCCAGAGACATTGACATTGCGAAGGGCATGCCAAAATAGTACAAAAATGGCCCCACTTTATTCTCACCTTTTCTCTCTTCTCAGCACTCACCGCAGCCCAATGCACTATTCAAGCTCCACCTGGGCTTAGCGTGAGAATAATGCCTAGGGTTAGGGTTTGGGTTATGCCTTGGGTTAGCGTTCAGAAAACCACAAAGCCCAGAGCTCCAGGGACACTGACAATGCAAAAGGCATGCCAAGAGGAGAGCAACAATGCCCCAACCTTGCTCCCTCCTTTTCGTTCGCTACGGAACACGACTCAGCCCAAGTATTCCAGTTCCGCCTACGGTTAGGGTTAGGGTTACGCCCAGGGTTAGTGTCCAGAAAAAGGCAAAGCCCAGAGCTCCAGGGATACTGACAATGCGAAAGGCATGCCAAGAGGAGCGCAACAATGCCCCAACCTTGCTCCCTCCTTTCCGTTCGCTATGGAAAATGCCGCGGCACAAGTATTCCAGTTCCGCCTAGGGTTAGGGTTAGGGTTATGCCTAGGGTTAGCGTTCAGAAAACCACAAAGCCCAGAGCTCCAGGGACACTGACAATGCAAAAGGCATGCCAAGAGGAGAGCAACAATGCCCCAACCTTGCTCCCTTCTTTTCTTTCGCTATGGAACACGCCTCAGCCCAAGTATACCAGTTCCACATAGGGTTAGGGTTAGGGTTACGCCTAGGGTTAGCATCCAGAAAACCACAAAGCCCAGAGCTCCAGGGACACTGACAATGTGAAAGGCATGCCAAGAGGAGCGCAACAATGCCCCAACCTTGCTCTCTTCTTTTCTTTCGCTATGGAACACGCCGCAGCCCAAGTATTCCAGTTCCACATAGGGTTAGGGTTAGGGTTACGCCTAGGGTTAGCATCCAGAAAACCACAAAGCCCAGAGCTCCAGAGACACTGACAATGTGAAAGGTATGCCAAGAGGAGCACAACAATGCCCCAACCTTGCTCCCTTCTTTTCTTTCGCTATGGAACACGCCTCAGCCCAAGTATTCCAGTTCCACATAGGGTTAGGGTTAGGGTTACGCCTAGGGTTAGCATCCAGAAAACCACAAAGCCCAGAGCTCCAGAGACACTGAAAATGTGAAAGGCATGCCAAGAGGAGCGCAACAATGCCCCAACCTTGCTCCCTTCTTTTCTTTCGCTATGGAACACGCCTCAGCCCAAGTATTCCAGTTCCACATAGGGTTAGGGTTAGGGTTATGCCTAGGGTTAGTGTCCAGAAAACCACAAAGCCCAGAGCTCCAGGGACACTGACAATGCAAAAGGCATGCCAAGAGGAGCGCAACAATGCCCCAACCTTGCTCCCTCCTTTTCTTTCGCTATGGAACACGCCTCAGCCCAAGTATTCCAGTTCCGCCTACGGTTAGGGTTCGGGTTACGCCCAGGGTTAGTGTCCAGACAAAGGACAAAGCCCAGAGCTCCAGGGATACTGACAATGTGAAAGGCAGGCCAAGAGGAGGGCAACTGCGCCCCAACCTTGCTCCCTCCTTTTCTTTCGCTATGGAACACGCCTCAGCCCAAGTATTCCAGTTCCGCCTAGGGTTAGGGTTAGGGTTACGCCTAGGGTTAGCGTTCGCAAAACCACAAAGCCCAGAGCTCCAGGGACACTGACAATGCAAAAGGCATGCCAAGAGGAGCACAACAATGCCCCAACCTTGCTCCCTCCTTTCCTTTCGCTATGGAACACGCTTCAGCCGAAGTATACCATTTAAGCCTAAGGTTAGGGTTCGGGTTATGCCTCGGGTTAGCGTTCCGAAAACCACAAAGCTCAGAGCTCCAGGGACACTGACAATGTGAAAGGCATGCCAAGAGGAGGGCAACTGCGCCCCAACCTTGCTCCCTCCTTTCCTTTCGCTATGGAAAATGCCTCAGCCCAAGTATTCCAGTTCCGCCTAGGGTTAGGGTTAGGGTTACACCTAGGGTTAGTGTCCAGAAAACCACAAAGCCCAGAGCACCAGAGACATTGACATTGCGAAGGGCATGCCAAAAGAGTACAAAAATGGCCCAACTTTGTTCTCACTTTTTCTCTCTTCTCAGCACTCACCTCGGCCCAATGCACTATTCAAGCTCCACCTGGGCTTAGCGTGAGAATAATTACTAGGGTTAACGTTAGGGTTATGCCTTGGGTTAGCTTACAGAAAACCACAAAGCCCAGAGCTCCAGGGACACTGACAATGTGAAAGGCATGCCAAGAGGAGCGCAACAATGCCCCAACCTTGCTCCCTCCTTTTCGTTCGCTACGGAACACGACTCAGCCCAAGTATTCCAGTTCCGCCTACGGTTAGGGTTAGGGTTACGCCCAGGGTTAGTGTCCAGAAAAAGGCAAAGCCCAGAGCTCCAGGGATACTGACAATGCGAAAGGCATGCCAAGAGGAGCGCAACAATGCCCCAACCTTGCTCCCTCCTTTTCTTTCGCTATGGAAAATGCTGCAGCACAAGTATTCCAGTTCCGCCTAGGGTTAGGGTTAGGGTTACGCCTAGGGTTAGCATCCAGAAAACCACAAAGCCCAGAGCTACAGAGACACTGAAAATGTGAAAGGCATGCCAAGAGGAGCGCAACAATGCCCCAACCTTGCTCCCTTCTTTTCTTTCGCTATGGAACACGCCTCAGCCCAAGTATTCCAGTTCCACATAGGGTTAGGGTTAGGGTTACGCCTAGGGTTAGTGTCCAGAAAACCACAAAGCCCACAGCTCCAGGGACACTGACAATGTGAAAGGCATGCCAAGAGGAGCGCGACAATGCCCCAACATTGCTCCCTCCTTTTTTGTCACTATGGAACACGCCTCAGCCCAAGTATTCCAGTTCCACCTAGGGTTAGGGTTAGGGTTATGCCTTGGGTTAGCATACAGAAAACCACAAAGCCCAGAGCTCCAGGGACACTGACAATGTGAAAGGCATGCCAAGAGGAGCGCAACAATGCCCCAACCTTGCTCCCTCCTTTTCGTTCGCTACGGAACACGACTCAGCCCAAGTATTCCAGTTCCGCCTACGGTTAGGGTTAGGGTTACGCCCAGGGTTAGTGTCCAGAAAAAGGCAAAGCCCAGAGCTCCAGGGATACTGACAATGCGAAAGGCATGCCAAGAGGAGCGCAACAAGGCCCCAACCTTGCTCCCTCCTTTTCTTTCACTATGGAAAATGCTGCCGCACAAGTATTCCAGTTCCGCCTAGGGTTAGGGTTAGGGTTACGCCTAGGGTTAGCGTTCAGAAAACCACAAAACCCAGGGCTCCAGGGACACTGACAATGCAAAAGGCATGCCAAGAGGAGGGCAACTGCACCCCAACCGTGCTCCCTCCTTTTCTTTCGCTATGGAACACGCTTCAGCCGAAGTATACCATTTAAGCGTAAGGTTAGGGTTCGGGTTATGCCTCGGCTTCGCGTTCAGAAAACCACAAAGCCCAGAGCTCCAGGGACACTGACAATGTGAAAGGCATGCCAAGAGGAGGGCAACTGCGCCCCAACCTTGCTCCCTCCTTTTCTTTCGCTACGGAACACGACTCAGCCCATGTATTCCAGTTCCGCCTAGGGTTAGGGTTAGGGTTACACCTGGGGTTGGGTTCAGAAAACCACAAAGCCCAGAGCTCCAGAGACATTGACATTGCGAAGGGCATGCCAAAATAGTACAAAAATGGCCCCACTTTATTCTCACCTTTTCTCTCTTCTCAGCACTCACCGCAGCCCAATGCACTATTCAAGCTCCACCTGGGCTTAGCGTGAGAATAATGCCTAGGGTTAGGGTTTGGGTTATGCCTTGGGTTAGCGTTCAGAAAACCACAAAGCCCAGAGCTCCAGGGACACTGACAATGCAAAAGGCATGCCAAGAGGAGAGCAACAATGCCCCAACCTTGCTCCCTCCTTTTCGTTCGCTACGGAACACGACTCAGCCCAAGTATTCCAGTTCCGCCTACGGTTAGGGTTAGGGTTACGCCCAGGGTTAGTGTCCAGAAAAAGGCAAAGCCCAGAGCTCCAGGGATACTGACAATGCGAAAGGCATGCCAAGAGGAGCGCAACAATGCCCCAACCTTGCTCCCTCCTTTCCGTTCGCTATGGAAAATGCCGCGGCACAAGTATTCCAGTTCCGCCTAGGGTTAGGGTTAGGGTTATGCCTAGGGTTAGCGTTCAGAAAACCACAAAGCCCAGAGCTCCAGGGACACTGACAATGCAAAAGGCATGCCAAGAGGAGAGCAACAATGCCCCAACCTTGCTCCCTTCTTTTCTTTCGCTATGGAACACGCCTCAGCCCAAGTATACCAGTTCCACATAGGGTTAGGGTTAGGGTTATGCCTAGGGTTAGCATCCAGAAAACCACAAAGCCCAGAGCTCCAGGGACACTGACAATGTGAAAGGCATGCCAAGAGGAGCGCAACAATGCCCCAACCTTGCTCTCTTCTTTTCTTTCGCTATGGAACACGCCGCAGCCCAAGTATTCCAGTTCCACATAGGGTTAGGGTTAGGGTTACGCCTAGGGTTAGCATCCAGAAAACCACAAAGCCCAGAGCTCCAGAGACACTGACAATGTGAAAGGTATGCCAAGAGGAGCACAACAATGCCCCAACCTTGCTCCCTTCTTTTCTTTCGCTATGGAACACGCCTCAGCCCAAGTATTCCAGTTCCACATAGGGTTAGGGTTAGGGTTACGCCTAGGGTTAGCATCCAGAAAACCACAAAGCCCAGAGCTCCAGAGACACTGAAAATGTGAAAGGCATGCCAAGAGGAGCGCAACAATGCCCCAACCTTGCTCCCTTCTTTTCTTTCGCTATGGAACACGCCTCAGCCCAAGTATTCCAGTTCCACATAGGGTTAGGGTTAGGGTTATGCCTAGGGTTAGTGTCCAGAAAACCACAAAGCCCAGAGCTCCAGGGACACTGACAATGCAAAAGGCATGCCAAGAGGAGCGCAACAATGCCCCAACCTTGCTCCCTCCTTTTCTTTCGCTATGGAACACGCCTCAGCCCAAGTATTCCAGTTCCGCCTACGGTTAGGGTTCGGGTTACGCCCAGGGTTAGTGTCCAGACAAAGGACAAAGCCCAGAGCTCCAGGGATACTGACAATGTGAAAGGCAGGCCAAGAGGAGGGCAACAATGCCCCAACCTTGCTCCCTCCTTTTCTTTCGCTATGGAACACGCCTCAGCCCAAGTATTCCAGTTCCGCCTAGGGTTAGGGTTAGGGTTACGCCTAGGGTTAGCGTTCGCAAAACCACAAAGCCCAGAGCTCCAGGGACACTGACAATGCAAAAGGCATGCCAAGAGGAGCACAACAATGCCCCAACCTTGCTCCCTCCTTTCCTTTCGCTATGGAACACGCTTCAGCCGAAGTATACCATTTAAGCCTAAGGTTAGGGTTCGGGTTATGCCTCGGGTTAGCGTTCCGAAAACCACAAAGCTCAGAGCTCCAGGGACACTGACAATGTGAAAGGCATGCCAAGAGGAGGGCAACTGCGCCCCAACCTTGCTCCCTCCTTTCCTTTCGCTATGGAAAATGCCTCAGCCCAAGTATTCCAGTTCCGCCTACAGTTAGGGTTAGGGTTACACCTAGGGTTAGTGTCCAGAAAACCACAAAGCCCAGAGCACCAGAGACATTGACATTGCGAAGGGCATGCCAAAAGAGTACAAAAATGGCCCAACTTTGTTCTCACTTTTTCTCTCTTCTCAGCACTCACCTCGGCCCAATGCAGTATTCAACCTCCACCTGGGCTTAGCGTGAGAATAATTACTAGGGTTAACGTTAGGGTTATGCCTTGGGTTAGCTTACAGAAAACCACAAAGCCCAGAGCTCCAGGGACACTGACAATGTGAAAGGCATGCCAAGAGGAGCGCAACAATGCCCCAACCTTGCTCCCTCCTTTTCGTTCGCTACGGAACACGACTCAGCCCAAGTATTCCAGTTCCGCCTACGGTTAGGGTTAGGGTTACGCCCAGGGTTAGTGTCCAGAAAAAGGCAAAGCCCAGAGCTCCAGGGATACTGACAATGCGAAAGGCATGCCAAGAGGAGCGCAACAAGGCCCCAACCTTGCTCCCTCCTTTTCTTTCACTATGGAAAATGCTGCAGCACAAGTATTCCAGTTCCGCCTAGGGTTAGGGTTAGGGTTACGCCTAGGGTTAGCGTTCAGAAAACCACAAAACCCAGGGCTCCAGGGACACTGACAATGCAAAAGGCATGCCAAGAGGAGGGCAACAATGCCCCCAACCGTGCTCCCTTCTTTTCTTTCGCTATGGAACACGCCTCAGCCCAAGTATACCAGTTCCACATAGGGTTAGGGTTAGGGTTATGCCTAGGGTTAGCATCCAGAAAACCACAAAGCCCAGAGCTCCAGGGACACTGACAATGTGAAAGGCATGCCAAGAGGAGCGCAACAATGCCCCAACCTTGCTCCCTCCTTTTCGTTCGCTACGGAACACGACTCAGCCCAAGTATTCCAGTTCCGCCTACGGTTAGGGTTAGGGTTACGCCCAGGGTTAGTGTCCAGAAAAAGGCAAAGCCCAGAGCTCCAGGGATACTGACAATGCGAAAGGCATGCCAAGAGGAGCGCAACAAGGCCCCAACCTTGCTCCCTCCTTTTCTTCACTATGGAAAATGCTGCAGCACAAGTATTCCAGTTCCGCCTAGGGTTAGGGTTAGGGTTACGCCTAGGGTTAGCGTTCAGAAAACCACAAAACCCAGGGCTCCAGGGACACTGACAATGCAAAAGGCATGCCAAGAGGAGGGCAACTGCACCCCAACCGTGCTCCCTCCTTTTCTTTCGCTATGGAACACGCTTCAGCCGAAGTATACCATTTAAGCGTAAGGTTAGGGTTCGGGTTATGCCTCGGCTTCGCGTTCAGAAAACCACAAAGCCCAGAGCTCCAGGGACACTGACAATGTGAAAGGCATGCCAAGAGGAGGGCAACAATGCCCCAACCTTGCTCCCTCCTTTTCTTTCGCTATGGAACACGCCTCAGCCCAAGTATTCCAGTTCCGCCTACGGTTAGGGTTCGGGTTACGCCCAGGGTTAGTGTCCAGACAAAGGACAAAGCCCAGAGCTCCAGGGATACTGACAATGTGAAAGGCAGGCCAAGAGGAGGGCAACAATGCCCCAACCTTGCTCCCTCCTTTTCTTTCGCTATGGAACACGCCTCAGCCCAAGTATTCCAGTTCCACATAGGGTTAGGGTTAGGGTTACGCCTAGGGTTAGCGTTCGCAAAACCACAAAGCCCAGAGCTCCAGGGACACTGACAATGCAAAAGGCATGCCAAGAGGAGCACAACAATGCCCCAACCTTGCTCCCTCCTTTCCTTTCGCTATGGAACACGCTTCAGCCGAAGTATACCATTTAAGCCTAAGGTTAGGGTTCGGGTTATGCCTCGGGTTAGCGTTCCGAAAACCACAAAGCTCAGAGCTCCAGGGACACTGACAATGTGAAAGGCATGCCAAGAGGAGGGCAACTGCGCCCCAACCTTGCTCCCTCCTTTCCTTTCGCTATGGAAAATGCCTCAGCCCAAGTATTCCAGTTCCGCCTAGGGTTAGGGTTAGGGTTACACCTAGGGTTAGTGTCCAGAAAACCACAAAGCCCAGAGCACCAGAGACATTGACATTGCGAAGGGCATGCCAAAAGAGTACAAAAATGGCCCCAACTTTGTTCTCACTTTTTCTCTCTTCTCAGCACTCACCTCGGCCCAATGCAGTATTCAACCTCCACCTGGGCTTAGCGTGAGAATAATTACTAGGGTTAACGTTAGGGTTATGCCTCCGGTTAGCTTACAGAAAACCACAAAGCCCAGAGCTCCAGGGACACTGACAATGTGAAAGGCATGCCAAGAGGAGCGCAACAATGCCCCAACCTTGCTCCCTCCTTTTCGTTCGCTACGGAACACGACTCAGCCCAAGTATTCCAGTTCCGCCTACGGTTAGGGTTAGGGTTACGCCCAGGGTTAGTGTCCAGAAAAAGGCAAAGCCCAGAGCTCCAGGGATACTGACAATGCGAAAGGCATGCCAAGAGGAGCGCAACAATGCCCCAACCTTGCTCCCTCCTTTTCTTTCGCTATGGAAAATGCTGCAGCACAAGTATTCCAGTTCCGCCTAGGGTTAGGGTTAGGGTTATGCCTAGGGTTAGCGTTCAGAAAACCACAAAACCCAGGGCTCCAGGGACACTGACAATGCAAAAGGCATGCCAAGAGGAGAGCAACAATGCCCCAACCTTGCTCCCTTCTTTTCTTTCGCTATGGAACACGCCTCAGCCCAAGTATACCAGTTCCACATAGGGTTAGGGTTAGGGTTACGCCTAGGGTTAGCATCCAGAAAACCACAAAGCCCAGAGCTCCAGGGACACTGACAATGTGAAAGGCATGCCAAGAGGAGCGCAACAATGCCCCAACCTTGCTCTCTTCTTTTCTTTCGCTATGGAACACGCCGCAGCCCAAGTATTCCAGTTCCACATAGGGTTAGGGTTAGGGTTACGCCTAGGGTTAGCATCCAGAAAACCACAAAGCCCAGAGCTCCAGAGACACTGACAATGTGAAAGGTATGCCAAGAGGAGCACAACAATGCCCCAACCTTGCTCCCTTCTTTTCTTTCGCTATGGAACACGCCTCAGCCCAAGTATTCCAGTTCCACATAGGGTTAGGGTTAGGGTTACGCCTAGGGTTAGCATCCAGAAAACCACAAAGCCCAGAGCTCCAGAGACACTGAAAATGTGAAAGGCATGCCAAGAGGAGCGCAACAATGCCCCAACCTTGCTCCCTTCTTTTCTTTCGCTATGGAACACGCCTCAGCCCAAGTATTCCAGTTCCACATAGGGTTAGGGTTAGGGTTATGCCTAGGGTTAGTGTCCAGAAAACCACAAAGCCCAGAGCTCCAGGGACACTGACAATGCAAAAGGCATGCCAAGAGGAGCGCAACAATGCCCCAACCTTGCTCCCTCCTTTTCTTTCGCTATGGAACACGCCTCAGCCCAAGTATTCCAGTTCCGCCTACGGTTAGGGTTCGGGTTACGCCCAGGGTTAGTGTCCAGACAAAGGACAAAGCCCAGAGCTCCAGGGATACTGACAATGTGAAAGGCAGGCCAAGAGGAGGGCAACATGCGCCCCAACCTTGCTCCCTCCTTTTCTTTCGCTATGGAACACGCCTCAGCCCAAGTATTCCAGTTCCGCCTAGGGTTAGGGTTAGGGTTACGCCTAGGGTTAGCGTTCGCAAAACCACAAAGCCCAGAGCTCCAGGGACACTGACAATGCAAAAGGCATGCCAAGAGGAGCACAACAATGCCCCAACCTTGCTCCCTCCTTTCCTTTCGCTATGGAACACGCTTCAGCCGAAGTATACCATTTAAGCCTAAGGTTAGGGTTCGGGTTATGCCTCGGGTTAGCGTTCCGAAAACCACAAAGCTCAGAGCTCCAGGGACACTGACAATGTGAAAGGCATGCCAAGAGGAGGGCAACTGCGCCCCAACCTTGCTCCCTCCTTTCCTTTCGCTATGGAAAATGCCTCAGCCCAAGTATTCCAGTTCCGCCTAGGGTTAGGGTTAGGGTTACACCTAGGGTTAGTGTCCAGAAAACCACAAAGCCCAGAGCACCAGAGACATTGACATTGCGAAGGGCATGCCAAAAGAGTACAAAAATGGCCCAACTTTGTTCTCACTTTTTCTCTCTTCTCAGCACTCACCTCGGCCCAATGCAGTATTCAACCTCCACCTGGGCTTAGCGTGAGAATAATTACTAGGGTTAACGTTAGGGTTATGCCTTGGGTTAGCTTACAGAAAACCACAAAGCCCAGAGCTCCAGGGACACTGACAATGTGAAAGGCATGCCAAGAGGAGCGCAACAATGCCCCAACCTTGCTCCCTCCTTTTCGTTCGCTACGGAACACGACTCAGCCCAAGTATTCCAGTTCCGCCTACGGTTAGGGTTAGGGTTACGCCCAGGGTTAGTGTCCAGAAAAAGGCAAAGCCCAGAGCTCCAGGGATACTGACAATGCGAAAGGCATGCCAAGAGGAGCGCAACAATGCCCCAACCTTGCTCCCTCCTTTTCTTTCGCTATGGAAAATGCTGCAGCACAAGTATTCCAGTTCCGCCTAGGGTTAGGGTTAGGGTTATGCCTAGGGTTAGCGTTCAGAAAACCACAAAACCCAGGGCTCCACGGACACTGACAATGCAAAAGGCATGCCAAGAGGAGCACAACAATGCCCCAACCTTGCTCCCTTCTTTTCTTTCGCTATGGAACACGCCTCAGCCCAAGTATTCCAGTTCCACATAGGGTTAGGGTTACGCCTAGGGTTAGCATCCAGAAAACCACAAAGCCCCAGAGCTACAGAGACACTGAAATGTGAAAGGCATGCCAAGAGGAGCGCAACAATGCCCCAACCTTGCTCCTTCTTTTCTTTCGCTATGGAACACGCCTCAGCCCAAGTATTCCAGTTCCACATAGGGTTAGGGTTAGGGTTACGCCTAGGGTTAGTGTCCAGAAAACCACAAAGCCCACAGCTCCAGGGACACTGACAATGTGAAAGGCATGCCAAGAGGAGCGCGACAATGCCCCAACATTGCTCCCTCCTTTTTTGTCACTATGGAACACGCCTCAGCCCAAGTATTCCAGTTCCACCTAGGGTTAGGGTTAGGGTTATGCCTTGGGTTAGCATACAGAAAACCACAAAGCCCAGAGCTCCAGGGACACTGACAATGCAAAAGGCATGCCAAGAGGAGCACAACAATGCCCCAACCTTGCTCCCTCCTTTCCGTTCGCTATGGAACACGCTTCAGCCGAACTATACCATTTAAGCCTAAGGTTAGGGTTCGGGTTATGCCTCGGGTTAGCGTTGCGAAAACCACAAAGCTCAGAGCTCCAGGGACACTGACAATGTGAAAGGCATGCCAAGAGGAGGGCAACTGCGCCCCAACCTTGCTCCCTCCTTTCCTTTCGCTATGGAAAATGCCTCAGCCCAAGTATTCCAGTTCCGCCTAGGGTTAGGGTTAGGGTTACGCCTAGGGGTTAGTGTCCAGAAAACCACAAAGCCCAGAGCACCAGAGACATTGACATTGCGAAGGGCATGCCAAAAGAGTACAAAAATGGCCCCACTTTATTCTCACCTTTTCTCTCTTCTCAGCACTCACCGCAGCCCAATGCACTATTCAAGCTCCACCTGGGCTTAGCGTGAGAATAATGCCTAGGGTTAGGGTTTGGGTTATGCCTTGGGTTAGCGTTCAGAAAACCACAAAGCCCAGAGCTCCAGGGACACTGACAATGCAAAAGGCATGCCAAGAGGAGGGCAACAATGCCCCAACCTTGCTCCCTCCTTTTCGTTCGCTACGGAACACGACTCAGCCCAAGCATTCCAGTTCCGCCTACGGTAAGGGTTAGGGTTACGCCCAGGGTTAGTGTCCAGAAAAAGGCAAAGCCCAGAGCTCCAGGGATACTGACAATGCGAAAGGCATGCCAAGAGGAGCGCAACAATGCCCCAACCTTGCTCCCTCCTTTTCGTTCGCTACGGAACACAACTCAGCCCAAGTATTCCAGTTCCGCCTAGGGTTAGGGTTAGGGTTACGCCCAGGGTTAGTGTCCAGAAAAAGGCAAAGCCCAGAGCTCCAGGGATACTGACAATGCGAAAGGCATGCCAAGAGGAGCGCAACAATGCCCCAACCTAGCTCCCTCCTTTTCTTTCGCTATGGAAAATGCCGCAGCACAAGTATTCCAGTTCCGCCTAGGGTTAGGGTTCGGGTTATGCCTAGGGTTAGCGTTCAGAAAACCACAAAGCTCAGAGCTCCAGGGACACTGACAATGTGAAAGGCATGCCAAGAGGAGGGCAACTGCGCCCCAACCTTGCTCCCTCCTTTTCTTTCGCTACGGAACACGACTCAGCCCATGTATTCCAGTTCCGCCTAGGGTTAGGGTTAGGGTTACACCTGGGGTTGGGTTCAGAAAACCACAAAGCCCAGAGCTCCAGAGACATTGACATTGCGAAGGGCATGCCAAAATAGTACAAAAATGGCCCCACTTTATTCTCACCTTTTCTCTCTTCTCAGCACTCACCGCAGCCCAATGCACTATTCAAGCTCCACCTGGGCTTAGCGTGAGAATAATGCCTAGGGTTAGGGTTTGGGTTATGCCTTGGGTTAGCGTTCAGAAAACCACAAAGCCCAGAGCTCCAGGGACACTGACAATGCAAAAGGCATGCCAAGAGGAGAGCAACAATGCCCCAACCTTGCTCCCTCCTTTTCGTTCGCTACAGAACACGACTCAGCCCAAGTATTCCAGTTCCGCCTACGGTTAGGGTTAGGGTTACGCCCAGGGTTAGTGTCCAGAAAAAGGCAAAGCCCAGAGCTTCAGGGATACTGACAATGCGAAAGGCATGCCAAGAGGAGCGCAAAAATGCCCCAACCTTGCTCCCTCCTTTCCATTCGCTATGGAAAATGCCGCGGCACAAGTATTCCAGTTCCGCCTAGGGTTAGGGTTAGGGTTATGCCTAGGGTTAGCGTTCAGAAAACCACAAAGCCCAGAGCTCCAGGGACACTGACAATGCAAAAGGCATGCCAAGAGGAGAGCAACAATGCCCCAACCTTGCTCCCTTCTTTTCTTTCGCTATGGAACACGCCTCAGCCCAAGTATACCAGTTCCACATAGGGTTAGGGTTAGGGTTACGCCTAGGGTTAGCATCCAGAAAACCACAAAGCCCAGAGCTCCAGGGACACTGACAATGTGAAAGGCATGCCAAGAGGAGCGCAACAATGCCCCAACCTTGCTCTCTTATTTTCTTTCGCTATGGAACACGCCGCAGCCCAAGTATTCCAGTTCCACATAGGGTTAGGGTTAGGGTTACGCCTAGGGTTAGCATCCAGAAAACCACAAAGCCCAGAGCTCCAGAGACACTGACAATGTGAAAGGTATGCCAAGAGGAGCACAACAATGCCCCAACCTTGCTCCCTTCTTTTCTTTCGCTATGGAACACGCCTCAGCCCAAGTATTCCAGTTCCACATAGGGTTAGGGTTAGGGTTACGCCTAGGGTTAGCATCCAGAAAACCACAAAGCCCAGAGCTCCAGAGACACCGACAATGTGAAAGGCATGCCAAGAGGAGCGCAACAATGCCCCAACCTTGCTCCCTCCTTTTCGTTCGCTACGGAACACGACTCAGCCCAAGTATTCCAGTTCCGCCTAGGGTTAGGGTTAGGGTTACGCCTAGGGTTAGCGTTCGCAAAACCACAAAGCCCAGAGCTCCAGGGACACTGACAATGCAAAAGGCATGCCAAGAGGAGCACAACAATGCCCCAACCTTGCTCCCTCCTTTCCTTTCGCTATGGAACACGCTTCAGCCGAAGTATACCATTTAAGCCTAAGGTTAGGGTTCGGGTTATGCCTCGGGTTAGCGTTCCGAAAACCACAAAGCTCAGAGCTCCAGGGACACTGACAATGTGAAAGGCATGCCAAGAGGAGGGCAACTGCGCCCCAACCTTGCTCCCTCCTTTTCTTTCGCTACGGAACACGACTCAGCCCATGTATTCCAGTTCCGCCTAGGGTTAGGGTTAGGGTTACACCTGGGGTTGGGTTCAGAAAACCACAAAGCCCAGAGCTCCAGAGACATTGACATTGCGAAGGGCATGCCAAAATAGTACAAAAATGGCCCCACTTTATTCTCACCTTTTCTCTCTTCTCAGCACTCACCGCAGCCCAATGCACTATTCAAGCTCCACCTGGGCTTAGCGTGAGAATAATGCCTAGGGTTAGGGTTTGGGTTATGCCTTGGGTTAGCGTTCAGAAAACCACAAAGCCCAGAGCTCCAGGGACACTGACAATGCAAAAGGCATGCCAAGAGGAGAGCAACAATGCCCCAACCTTGCTCCCTCCTTTTCGTTCGCTACGGAACACGACTCAGCCCAAGTATTCCAGTTCCGCCTACGGTTAGGGTTAGGGTTACGCCCAGGGTTAGTGTCCAGAAAAAGGCAAAGCCCAGAGCTCCAGGGATACTGACAATGCGAAAGGCATGCCAAGAGGAGCGCAACAATGCCCCAACCTTGCTCCCTCCTTTCCGTTCGCTATGGAAAATGCCGCGGCACAAGTATTCCAGTTCCGCCTAGGGTTAGGGTTAGGGTTATGCCTAGGGTTAGCGTTCAGAAAACCACAAAGCCCAGAGCTCCGGGGACACTGACAATGCAAAAGGCATGCCAAGAGGAGAGCAACAATGCCCCAACCTTGCTCCCTTCTTTTCTTTCGCTATGGAACACACCTCAGCCCAAGTATACCAGTTCCACATAGGGTTAGGGTTAGGGTTACGCCTAGGGTTAGCATCCAGAAAACCACAAAGCCCAGAGCTCCAGGGACACTGACAATGTGAAAGGCATGCCAAGAGGAGCGCAACAATGCCCCAACCTTGCTCTCTTCTTTTCTTCGCTATGGAACACGCCGCAGCCCAAGTATTCCAGTTCCACATAGGGTTAGGGTTAGGGTTACGCCTAGGGTTAGCATCCAGAAAACCACAAAGCCCAGAGCTCCAGAGACACTGACAATGTGAAAGGTATGCCAAGAGGAGCACAACAATGCCCCAACCTTGCTCCCTCCTTTCCTTT
The DNA here is from genome assembly GCA_014706295.1 of Lycocorax pyrrhopterus obiensis. Taxonomy (NCBI): domain Eukaryota; kingdom Metazoa; phylum Chordata; class Aves; order Passeriformes; family Paradisaeidae; genus Lycocorax; species Lycocorax pyrrhopterus. The sequence goes on from JACSVZ010000004.1 coordinate 981,694, forward strand.
CGCTATGGAACACGCTTCAGCCGAAGTATACCATTTAAGCCTAAGGTTAGGGTTCGGGTTATGCCTCGGGTTAGCGTTGCGAAAACCACAAAGCTCAGAGCTCCAGGGACACTGACAATGTGAAAGGCATGCCAAGAGGAGGGCAACTGCGCCCCAACCTTGCTCCCTCCTTTTCTTTCGCTATGGAAAATGCCTCAGCCCAAGTATTCCAGTTCCGCCTAGGGTTAGGGTTAGGGTTACACCTAGGGTTAGTGTCCAGAAAACCACAAAGCCCAGAGCACCAGAGACATTGACATTGCGAAGGGCATGCCAAAAGAGTACAAAAATGGCCCCACTTTATTCTCACCTTTTCTCTCTTCTCAGCACTCACCGCAGCCCAATGCACTATTCAAGCTCCACCTGGGCTTAGCGTGAGAATAATGCCTACGGTTAGAGTTTGGGTTATGCCTTGGGTTAGGGTTTGGGTTATGCCTTGGGTTAGCGTTCAGAAAACCACAAAGCCCAGAGCTCCAGGGACACTGACAATGCAAAAGGCATGCCAAGAGGAGGGCAACTGCGCCCCAACCTTGCTCCCTCCTTTTCGTTCGCTACGGAACACGACTCAGCCCAAGCATTCCAGTTCCGCCTACAGTTAGGGTTAGGGTTATGCCCAGGGTTAGTGTCCAGAAAAAGGCAAAGCCCAGAGCTCCAGGGATACTGACAATGGGAAAGGCATGCCAAGAGGAGCGCAACAATGCCCCAACCCTGCTCCCTCCTTTTCGTTCGCTATGGAACACGACTCAGCCCAAGTATTCCAGTTCCACCTACGGTTAGGGTTAGGGTTATGCCTAGGGTTAGCGTTCAGAAAACCACAAAGCCCAGAGCTCCAGGGACACTGACAATGCAAAAGGCATGCCAAGAGGAGCGCAAAAATGCCCCAACCTTGCTCCCTCCTTTTCTTTCGCTACGGAACACGACTCAGCCCAAGTATTCCAGTTCCGCCTAGGGTTTATGATAGGGTTACGCCCAGGGTTTGCGTTCAGAAAACGACAAAGCCCAGAGCTCCAGGGACACTGACAATGGGAAAGGCATGCCAAGAGGAGCGCGACAATGCCCCAACATTGCTCCCTCCTTTTCTTTCGCTATGGAACACGCCTCAGCCCAAGTATTCCAGTTCCGCCTAGGGTTAGGGTTAGGGTTATGCCTAGGGTTAGTGTTCAGAAAACCACAAAGCCCAGAGCTCCAGGGACACTGACAATGCGAAAGGCACGCCAAGAGCGCAACAACGCCCCAACCTTGCTCCCTCCTTTCCTTTCGCTACTGAAAGTGCCTCAGCCCAAGTATTCCAGTTCCGCCTAGCGTTAGGGTTAGGGTTATGCCTAGGGTTAGCGTTCAGAAAACCACAAAGCCCAGAGCTCCCGGGACACTGACAATGCAAAAGGCATGCCAAGAGGAGGGCAACTGCGCCCCAACCTTGCTCCCTCCTTTTCTGTCGCTATGGAAAATGCCGCAGCACAAGTATTCCAGTTCCGCCTAGGGTTAGGGTTAGGGTTACGCCTAGGGTTATCATCCAGAAAACCACAAAGCCCAGAGCTCCAGAGACACTGACAATGTGAAAGGCATGCCAAGAGGAGCGCAACAATGCCCCAACCTTGCTCCCTCCTTTTCTTTCGCTATGGAACATGCCTCAGCCCAAGTATTCCAGTTCCGCCTACGGTTAGGGTTCAGGTTACGCCCAGGGTTAGTGTCCAGAAAAACCAAAAGCCCAGAGCTCCAGGGATACTGACAATGTGAAAGGCATGCCAAGAGGAGGGCAACTGCGCCCCAACCTTGCTCCATCCTTTTCTTTCGCTATGGAACTCGCCTGAGCCCATTTATTCCAGTCCCACATAGGGTTAGGGTTAGGGTTACGCCTAGGGTTAGTGTCCAGAAAACCACAAAGCCCAGAGCTCCAGGGACATTGACAATGCAAAAGGCATGCCAAGAATAATACAAAAATGGCCCAACTTTGTTCTCACTTTTTCTCTCTTCTCAGCACTCACCTCGGCCCAATGCAGTATTCAACCTCCACCTGGGCTTAGCGTGAGAATAATTACTAGGGTTAACGTTAGGGTTATGCCTTGGGTTAGCTTACAGAAAACCACAAAGCCCAGAGCTCCAGGGACACTGACAATGTGAAAGGCATGCCACGAGGTGGGCAACTGCGCCCCAACCTTGCTCCCTCCTTTCCTTTCGCTACGGAACACGACTCAGCCTATTTATTTCAGTTACGCCCACGGTTAGGGTTAGGGTTACGCCCAGGGTTAGTGTCCAGAAAAAGGCAAAGCCCAGAGCTCCAGGGATACTGACAATGGGAAAGGCATGCCAAGAGGAGCGCAACAATGCCCCCAACCTTGCTCCCTCCTTTTCTTTCGCTATGGAAAATGCCTCAGCCCATGTATTCCAGTTCCGCCTAGGGTTAGGGTTAGGGTTACACCTGGGGTTAGTGTTCAGAAAACCACAAAGCCCAGAGCTCCAGAGACATTGAGATTGCGCAGGGCATGCCAAAATAGTACAAAAATGGCCCCACTTTATTCTCACCTTTTCTCTCTTCTCAGCACTCACCGCAGCCCAATGCACTATTCAAGTTCCACCTGGGCTTAGCGTGAGAAAAATGCCTACGGTTAGGGTTAGGGTTATGCCCAGGGTTAGTGTCCAGAAAAAGGCAAAGCCCAGAGCTCCAGGGACACTGACAATGTGAAAGGCATGCCAAGAGGAGGGCAACTGCGCCCCAACCTTGCTCCATCCTTTTCTTTCGCTATGGAACTCGCCTGAGCCCATTTATTCCAGTCCCACATAGGGTTAGGGTTAGGGTTACGCCTAGGGTTAGTGTCCAGAAAACCACAAAGCCCAGAGCTCCAGGGACATTGACAATGCAAAAGGCATGCCAAGAATAATACAAAAATGGCCCAACTTTGTTCTCACTTTTTCTCTCTTCTCAGCACTCACCTCGGCCCAATGCAGTATTCAACCTCCACCTGGGCTTAGCGTGAGAATAATTACTAGGGTTAACGTTAGGGTTATGCCTTGGGTTAGCTTACAGAAAACCACAAAGCCCAGAGCTCCAGGGACACTGACAATGTGAAAGGCATGCCAAGAGGTGGGCAACTGCGCCCCAACCTTGCTCCCTTCTTTTCTTTCACTATGGAACACGCCGCAGCCCAAGTATTCCAGTTCCACATAGGGTTAGGGCTAGGGTTAGGGTTACGCCTAGGGTTAGCATCCAGAAAACCACAAAGCCCAGAGCTCCAGAGACACTGACAATGTGAAAGGCATGCCAAGAGGAGCACAACAATGCCCCAACCTTGCTCCCTCCTTTCCTTTCGCTATGGAACACGCTTCAGCCGAAGTATACCATTTAAGCCTAAGGTTTGGGTTCGGGTTATGCCTCGGGTTCGCGTTCAGAAAACCACAAAGCCCAGAGCTCCAGGGACACTGACAATGTGAAAGGCATGCCAAGAGGAGGGCAACTGCGCCCCAACCTTGCTCCATCCTTTTCTTTCGCTATGGAACTCGCCTGAGCCCATTTATTCCAGTCCCACATAGGGTTAGGGTTAGGGTTACGCCTAGGGTTAGTGTCCAGAAAACCACAAAGCCCAGAGCTCCAGGGACATTGACAATGCAAAAGGCATGCCAAGAATAATACAAAAATGGCCCAACTTTGTTCTCACTTTTTCTCTCTTCTCAGCACTCACCGCAGCCCAATGCGCTATTCAAGCTCCACCTGGGCTTAGCGTGAGAATAACGCCTAGGGTTAGGGTTTGGGTTATGCCTTGGGTTAGCTTACAGAAAACCACAAAGTCCAGAGCTCCAGGGACACTGACAATGTGAAAGGCATGCCAAGAGGAGCGCGACAATACCCCAACATTGCTCCCTCCTTTTCGTTCGCTATGGAACACGCCTCAGCCCAAGTATTCCAGTTCCGCCTACGGTTAGGGTTAGGGTTACGCCCAGGGTTAGTGTCCAGAAAAAGACAAAGCCCAGAGCGCCAGGGATACTGACAATGCGAAAGGCATGCCAAGAGGAGCGCAACAATGCCCCAACCTTGCTCCCTCCTTTTCTTACGCTATGGAAAATGCCGCGGCACAAGTATTCCAGTTCCGCCTAGGGTTAGGGTTAGGGTTACGCCCAGGGTTAGTGTCCAGAAAAAGGCAAAGCCCAGAGCTCCAGGGATACTGACAATGCGAAGGGCATGCCAAGAGGAGCGCAACAATGCCCCAACCTTGCTCCCTCCTTTCCGTTCGCTATGGAAAATGCCGCGGCACAAGTATTCCAGTTCCGCCTAGGGTTAGGGTTAGGGTTAGGGTTACGCCCAGGGTTAGTGTCCAGAAAAAGGCAAAGCCCAGAGCTCCAGGGATACTGACAATGCGAAAGGCATGCCAAGAGGAGCGCAACAATGCCCCAACCTTGCTCCCTCCTTTCCGTTCGCTATGGAAAATGCCGCGGCACAAGTATTCCAGTTCCGCCTAGGGTTAGGGTTAGGGTTACACCTGGGGTTAGTGTTCAGAAAACCACAAAGCCCAGAGCTCCAGAGACATAGACATGGCGAAGGGCATGCCAAAATAGTACAAAAATGGCCCCACTTTATTCTCACCTTTTCTCTCTTCTCAGCGCTCACCGCAGCCCAATGCACTATTCAAGCTCCACCTGGGCTTAGCGTGAGAATAATTACTAGGGTTAACGTTAGGATTATGCCTTGGGTTAGCTTACAGAAAACCACAAAGCCCAGAGCTCCAGGGACACTGACAATGTGAAAGGCATGCCAAGAGGAGGGCAACTGCGCCCCAAACTTGCTCCCTCCTTTTTGTTCGCTACGGAACACGACTCAGCCTATTTATTTCAGTTCCGCCTACGGTTAAGGTTAGGGTTACGCACAGGGTTAGTGTCCAGAAAAAGGCAAAGCCCAGAGCTCCAGGGATACTGACAATGTGAAAGGCATGCCAAGAGGAGCGCAACAATGCCCCAACCTTGCTCCCTCCTTTCCTTTCGCTATGGAAAATGCCTCAGCCCATGTATTCCAGTTCCGCCTAGGGTTAGGGTTAGGGTTACACCTGGGGTTAGTGTTCAGAAAACCACAAAGCCCAGAGCTCCAGAGACATTGACATTGCGAAGGGCATGCCAAAATAGTACAAAAAGAGCCCCACTTTATTCTCACCTTTTCTCTCTTCTCAGCACTCACAGCAGCCCAATGCACTATTCAAGCTCCACCTGGGCTTAGCGTGAGAATAATGCCTAGGGTTAGGGTTTGGGTTATGCCTTGGGTTAGCGTTCAGAAAACCACAAAGCCCAGAGCTCCAGGGACACTGACAATGTGAAAGGCATGCCAAGAGGAGCGCGACAATGCCCCAAAATTGCTCCCTCCTTTTCGTTCGCTACGGAACACGACTCAGCCCAAGTATTCCAGTTCCACCTACGGTTAGGGTTAGGGTTACGCCCAGGGTTAGTGTCCAGAAAAAGAAAAAGCCCAGAGCGCCAGGGATACTGACAATGCGAAAGGCATGCCAAGAGGAGCGCAACAATGCCCCAACCTTGCTCCCTCCTTTTCTTACGCTATGGAAAATGCCGCGGCACAAGTATTCCAGTTCCGCCTAGGGTTAGGGTTAGGGTTACGCACAGGGTTAGTGTCCAGAAAAAGGCAAAGCCCAGAGCTCCAGGGATATTGACAATGCGAAGGGCATGCCAAGAGGAGCGCAACAATGCCCCAACCTTGCTCCCTCCTTTCCGTTCGCTATGGAAAATGCCGCGGCACAAGTATTCCAGTTCCGCCTAGGGTTAGGGTTAGGGTTATGCCTAGGGTTAGCGTTCAGAAAACCACAAAGCCCAGAGCTCCAGGGACACTGACAATGCAAAAGGCATGCCAAGAGGAGCACAACAATGCCCCAACCTTGCTCCCTTCTTTTCTTTCGCTATGGAACACGCCTCAGCCCAAGTATTCCAGTTCCACATAGGGTTAGGGTTAGGGTTACGCCTAGGGTTAGCATCCAGAAAACCACAAAGCCCAGAGCTCCAGAGACACTGACAATGTGAAAGGCATGCCAAGAGGAGCGCAACAATGCCCCAACCTTGCTCCCTTCTTTTCTTTCGCTATGGAACACGCCTCAGCCCAAGTATTCCAGTTCCACATAGGGTTAGGGTTAGGGTTAGGCCTAGGGTTAGCATCCAGAAAACCACAAAGCCCAGAGCTCCAGAGACACTGACAATGTGAAAGACAGGCCAAGAGGAGCGCAACAATGCCCCAACCTTGCTCCCTCCTTTTCTTTCGCTATGGAACACGCCTCAGCCCAAGTATTCCAGTTCCGCCTAGGGTTAGGGTTAGGGTTACGCCTAGGGTTAGCGTTCGCAAAACCACAAAGCCCAGAGCTCCAGGGACACTGACAATGCAAAAGGCATGCCAAGAGGAGCACAACAATGCCCCAACCTTGCTCCCTCCTTTCCTTTCGCTATGGAACACGCTTCTGCCGAAGTATACCATTTAAGCCTAAGGTTTGGGTTCGGGTTATGCCTCGGGTTCGCGTTCAGAAAACCACAAAGCCCAGAGCTCCAGGGACACTGACAATGTGAAAGGCATGCCAAGAGGAGGGCAACTGCGCCCCAACCTTGCTCCATCCTTTTCTTTCGCTATGGAACTCGCCTGAGCCCATTTATTCCAGTCCCACATAGGGTTAGGGTTAGGGTTACGCCTAGGGTTAGTGTCCAGAAAACCACAAAGCCCAGAGCTCCAGGGACATTGACAATGCAAAAGGCATGCCAAGAATAATACAAAAATGGCCCAACTTTGTTCTCACTTTTTCTCTCTTCTCAGCACTCACCGCAGCCCAATGCGCTATTCAAGCTCCACCTGGGCTTAGCGTGAGAATAATGCCTAGGGTTAGGGTTTGGGTTATGCCTTGGGTTAGCTTACAGAAAACCACAAAGCCCAGAGCTCCAGGGACACTGACAATGTGAAAGGCATGCCAAGAGGAGCGCGACAATACCCCAACATTGCTCCCTCCTTTTCGTTCGCTACGGAACACGACTCAGCCCAAGTATTCCACTTCCGCCTACGGTTAGGGTTAGGGTTACGCCCAGGGTTAGTGTCCAGAAAAAGGCAAAGCCCAGAGCTCCAGGGATACTGACAATGCGAAAGGCATGCCAAGAGGAGTGCAACAATGCCCCAACCTTGCTCCCTCCTTTTCTTTCGCTATGGAACACGCCTCAGCCCAAGAATTCCAGTTCCGCCTAGGGTTAGGGTTAGGGTTACGCCTAGGGTTAGCATCCAGAAAACCACAAAGCCCAGAGCTCCAGAGACACTGACAATGTGAAAGGCATGCCAAGAGGAGCGCAACAATGCCCCAACCTTGCTCCCTTCTTTTCTTTCGCTATGGAACACGCCTCAGCCCAAGTATACCAGTTCCACATAGGGTTAGGGTTAGGGTTACGCCTAGGGTTAGCATCCAGAAAACCACAAAGCCCAGAGCTCCTGGGACACTGACAATGTGAAAGACAGGCCAAGAGGAGCGCAACAATGCCCGTACCTTGCTCCCTCCTTTTCTTTCGCTATGTAACACGCCTCAGCCCAAGTATTCCAGTTCCGCCTACGGTTAGGGTTAGGGTTACGCCCAGGGTTAGTGTCCAGAAAAAGGCAATGCCCAGAGCTCCACGGATACTGACAATGTGAAAGGCATGCCAAGAGGAGTGCAACAATGCCCCAACCTTGCTCCCTCCTTCTCTTACGCTATGGAAAATGCCGCAGCACAAGTATTCCAGTTCCGCCTAGGGTTAGGGTTAGGGTTATGCCTAGGGTTAGCATCCAGAAAACCACAAAGCCCAGAGCTCCAGAGACACTGACAATGTGAAAGGCATGCCAAGAGGAGCGCAACAATGCCCCAACCTTGCTCCCTCCTTTTCTTTCGCTACGGAACACGCCTCAGCCCAAGTATTCCAGTTCCACATAGGGTTAGGGTTAGGGTTACGCCTAGGGTTAGCATCCAGAAAAAGGCAAAGCCCAGAGCTCCAGAGACACTGACAATGTGAAAGGCATGCCAAGAGGAGCGCAACAATGCCCCAACCTTGCTCCCTCCTTTTCTTTCGCTACGGAACACGACTCAGCCCAAGAATTCCAGTTCCGCCTACGGTTAGGGTTAGGGTTATGCCCAGGGTTAGTGTCCAGAAAAAGGCAAAGCCCAGAGCTCCAGAGACACTGACAATGCAAAAGGCAGGCCAAGAGGAGCGCAACAATGCCCCAACCTTGCTCCCTCCTTTTCTTTCGCTATGGAACACGCCTCAGCCCAAGTATTCCAGTTCCGCCTAGGGTTAGGGTTAGGGTTACGCCTAGGGTTAGCGTTCGCAAAACCACAAAGCCCAGAGCTCCAGGGACACTGACAATGCAAAAGGCATGCCAAGAGGAGCACAACAATGCCCCAACCTTGCTCCCTCCTTTCCTTTCGCTGTCGAACACGCTTCTGCTGAAGTATACCATTTAAGCCTAAGGTTTGGGTTCGGGTTATGCCTCGGGTTCGCGTTCAGAAAACCACAAAGCCCAGAGCTCCAGGGACACTGACAATGTGAAAGGCATGCCAAGAGGAGGGCAACTGCGCCCCAACCTTGCTCCATCCTTTTCTTCCGCTATGGAACTCGGCTGAGCCCATTTTTTCCAGTCCCACATAGGGTTAGGGTTAGGGTTAGGGTTACGCCTAGGGTTAGTGTCCAGAAAACCACAAAGCCCAGAGCTCCAGGGACATTGACAATGCAAAAGGCATGCCAAGAATAATACAAAAATGGCCCAACTTTGTTCTCACTTTTTCTCTCTTCTCAGCACTCACCTGGGCCCAATGCAGTATTCAAGCTCCACCTGGGCTTAGCGCGAGAATAATTACTAGGGTTAACGTTAGGGTTATGCCTCGGGTTCGCGTTCAGAAAACCACAAAGCCCAGAGCTCCAGGGACACTGACAATGTGAAAGGCATGCCAAGAGGAGCGCAACAATGCCCCAACCTTGCTCCCTCCTTTTCTTACGCTATGGAAAATGCCGCGGCACAATATTCCAGTTCCGCCTAGGGTTAGGGTTAGTGTTACACCCAGGGTTAGTGTCCAGAAAAAGGCAAAGCCCAGAGCTCCAGGGATACTGACAATGCGAAGGGCATGCCAAGAGGAGCGCAACAATGCCCCAACATTGCTCCCTCCTTTCCGTTCGCTATGGAAAATGCTGCGGCACAAGTATTCCAGTTCCGCCTAGGGTTAGGGTTAGGGTTATGCCTAGGGTTAGCGCTCAGAAAACCACAAAGCCCAGAGCTCCAGGGACACTGACAATGTGAAAGGCATGCCAAGAGGAGCGCAACAATGCCCCAACCTTGCTCCCTCCTTTTCTTTCGCTATGGAACACGCCTCAGCCCAAGTATTCCAGTTCCACATAGGGTTAGGGTTAGGGTTACGCCCAGGGTTAGCATCCAGAAAACCACAAAGCCCAGAGCTCCAGAGACACTGACAATGTGAAAGGCATGCCAAGAGGAGCGCAACAATGCCCCAACCTTGCTCCCTCCTTTTCTTTCGCTACGGAACACGACTCCTCCTATTTATTTCAGTTCCGCCTACGGTTAGGGTTAGGGTTACGCCTAGGGTTAGTGTCCAGAAAAACGCAAAGCCCAGAGCTCCAGGGATACTGACAATGCGAAAGGCATGCCAAGAGGAGTGCAACAATGCTCCAACCTTGCTCCCTCCTTTTCTTTCGCTATGGAAAATGCCGCAGCACAAGTATTCCAGTTCCGCCTAGGGTTGGGGTTGGGGTTACACCTTGGGTTAGCGTTCAGAAAACCACAAAGCCCAGAGCTCCAGGGACCCTGACAATGCAAAAGGCATGCCAAGAGGAGCACAACAATGCCCCAACCTTGCTCCCTTCTTTCCTTTCGCTATGGAACACGCTTCAGCCGAAGTATACCATTTAAGCCTAAGGTTTGGGTTCGGGTTATGCCTCGGGTTAGCGTTCAGAAAACCACAAAGCTCAGAGCTCCAGGGACACTGACAATGTGAAAGGCATGCCAAGAGGAGGGCAACTGCGCCCCAACCTTGCTCCCTCCATTCCTTTCGCTATGGAAAATGCCTCAGCCCATGTATTCCGGTTCCGCCTAGGGTTAGGGTTAGGGTTACACCTAGGGTTAGTGTTCAGAAAACCACAAAGCCCAGAGCACCAGAGACATTGACATTGCGAAGGGCATGCCAAAATAGTACAAAAATGGCCCCACTTTATTCTCACCTTTTCTCTCTTCTCAGCACTCACCGCAGCCCAATGCACTATTCAAGCTCCACCTGGGCTTAGCGTGAGAATAATGCCTAGGGTTAGGGTTTGGGTTATGCCTTGGGTTAGCGTTCAGAAAACCACAAAGCCCAGAGCTCCAGGGACACTGACAATGCAAAAGGCATGCCAAGAGGAGCGCAACAATGCCCCAACCTTGCTCCCTTCTTTTCTTTCGCTATGGAACACGCCTCAGCCCAAGTATTCCAGTTCCACATAGGGTTAGGGTTAGGGTTAGGCCTAGGGTTAGCATCCAGAAAACCACAAAGCCCAGAGCTCCAGAGACACTGACAATGTGAAAGACAGGCCAAGAGGAGCGCAACAATGCCCCAACCTTGCTCCCTCCTTTTCTTTCGCTATGGAGCACGCCTCAGCCCAAGTATTCCAGTTCCGCCTAGGGTTAGGGTTAGGGTTACGCCTAGGGTTAGCGTTCAGAAAACCACAAAGCCCAGAGCTCCAGGGACACTGACAATGTGAAAGGCATGCCAAGAGGAGCGCGACAATGCCCCAAAATTGCTCCCTCCTTTTCGTTCGCTACGGAACACGACTCAGCCCAAGTATTCCAGTTCCGCCTAGGGTTAGGGTTAGGGTTACGCCCAGGGTTAGTGTCCAGAAAAAGGCAAAGCCCAGAGCTCCAGAGACACTGACAATGTGAAAGGCATGCCAAGAGGAGCGCAACAATGCCCCAACCTTGCTCTCTTCTTTTCTTTCGCTATGGAACACGCCTCAGCCCAAGTATTCCAGTTCCGCCTAGGGTTAGGGTTAGGGTTATGCCTAGGGTTAGCATCCAGAAAACCACAAAGCCCAGAGCTCCTGGGACACTGACAATGTGAAAGGCATGCCAAGCGGAGCGCTACAATGCCCCAACATTGCTCCCTCCTTTCCTTTCGCTATGCAAAATTCCTCAGCACAAGTATTCCAGTTCCGCCTAGGGTTAGGGTTAGGGTTACGCCTAGGGTTAGCGTTCGCAAAACCACAAAGCCCAGAGCTCCAGGGACACTGACAATGCAAAAGGCATGCCAAGAGGAGGGCAACTGCACCCCAACCGTGCTCCCTCCTTTTCTTTCGCTATGGAACACGCTTCAGCCGAAGTATACCATTTAAGCCTAAGGTTAGGGTTCGGGTTATGCCTAGGGCTAGCGTTCGCAAAACCACAAAGCCCAGAGCTCCAGGGACACTGACAATGTGAAAGGCATGCCAAGAGGAGGGCAACTGCGCCCCAACCTTGCTCCATCCTTTTCTTTCGCTATGGAACTCGTCTGAGCCCATTTATTCCAGTCCCACATAGGGTTAGGGTTAGGGTTACGCCTAGGGTTAGTGTCCAGAAAACCACAAAGCCCAGAGCTCCAGGGACATTGACAATGCAAAAGGCATGCCAAGAATAATACAAAAATGGCCCAACTTTGTTCTCACTTTTTCTCTCTTCTCAGCACTCACCTTGGCCCAATGCAGTATTCAAGCTCCACCTGGGCTTAGCGTGAGAATAATTACTAGGGTTAACGTTAGGGTAATGCCTTGGGTTAGCTTACAGAAAACCACAAAGCCCAGAGCTCCAGGGACACTGACAAGGTGAAAGGCATGCCAAGAGGAGGGCAACTGCGCCCCAACCTTGCTCCCTCCTTTTCTTTCGCTACGGAACACGACTCAGCCCAAGTATTCCAGTTCCGCCTACGGTTAGGGTTAGGGTTACGCCTAGGGTTAGTGTCCAGAAAAAGGCAAAGCCCAGAGCTCCAGGGATACTGACAATGCGAAAGGCATGCCAAGAGGAGCGCAACAATGCCCCAACCTTGCTCCCTCCTTTCCTTTCGCTATGGAAAATGCCTCAGCCCAAGTATTCCAGTTCCGCCTAGGGTTAGGGTTAGGGTTACACCTAGGGTTAGTGTTCAGAAAACCACAAAGCCCAGAGCACCAGAGACATTGACATTGCGAAGGGCATGCCAAAATAGTACAAAAATGGCCCCACTTTATTCTCACCTTTTCTCTCTTCTCAGCACTCACCGCAGCCCAATGCACTATTCAAGCTACACCTGGGCTTAGCGTGAGAATAATGCCTAGGGTTAGGGTTTGGGTTATGCCTTGGGTTAGCGTTCAGAAAACCACAAAGCCCAGAGCTCCAGGGATACTGACAATGCAAAAGGCATGCCAAGAGGAGCGCAACAATGCCCCAACCTTGCTCCCTCCTTTCCGTTCGCTATGGAAAATGCCGCGGCACAAGTATTCCAGTTCCGCCTAGGGTTAGGGTTAGGGTTATGCCTAGGGTTAGCGTCCAGAAAACCACAAAACCCAGAGCTCCAGGGACACTGACAATGCAAAAGGCATGCCAAGAGGAGCACAACAATGCCCCAACCTTGCTCCATCCTTTTCTTTCACTATGGAACACGCCTCAGCCCAAGTATTCCAGTTCCACATAGGGTTAGGGTTAGGGTTACGCCTAGGGTTAGCATCCAGAAAACCACAAAGCCCAGAGCTCCAGAGACACTGACAATGTGAAAGGCATGCCAAGAGGAGCGCAACAATGCCCCAACCTTGCTCCCTCCTTTTCGTTCGCTACGGAACACGACTCAGCCCAAGTATTCCAGTTCCGCCTACGGTTAGGGTTAGGGTTACGCCTAGGGTTAGTGTCCAGAAAAAGGCAAAGCCCAGAGCTCCAGGGATACTGACAATGCGAAAGGCATGCCAAGAGGAGCGCAACAATGCCCCAACCTTGCTCCCTCCTTTTCTTTCGCTATGGAAAATGCCGCAGCACAAGTATTCCAGTTCCGCCTAGGGTTAGGGTTAGGGTTATGCCTAGGGTTAGCGTTCAGAAAACCACAAAGCCCAGAGCTCCAGGGACACTGACAATGCAAAAGGCATGCCAAGAGGAGCACAACAATGCCCCAACCGTGCTCCCTCCTTTTCTTTCGCTATGGAACACGCTTCAGCCGAAGTATACCATTTAAGCGTAAGGTTAGGGTTCGGGTTATGCCTCGGGTTCGCGTTCAGAAAACCACAAAGCCCAGAGCTCCAGGGACACTGACAATGTGAAAGGCATGCCAAGAGGAGGGCAACTGCGCCCCAACCTTGCTCCATCCTTTTCTTTCGCTATGGAACTCACCTGAGCCCTTTTGTTCCAGTCCCACATAGGGTTAGGGTTAGGGTTACGCCTAGGGTTAGTGTCCAGAAAACCACAAAGCCCAGAGCTCCAGGGACATTGACAATGCAAAAGGCATGCCAAGAATAATACAAAAATGGCCCAACTTTGTTCTCACTTTTTCTCTCTTCTCAGCACTCACCTCGGTCCAATTCAGTATTCAACCTCCACCTGGGCTTAGCGTGAGAATAATTACTAGGGTTAACGTTAGGGTTATGCCTTGGGTTAGTGTCCAGAAAACCACAAAGCCCAGAGCTCCAGGGACACTGACAAGGTGAAAGGCATGCCAAGAGGAGGGCAACTGCGCCCCAACCTTGCTCCCTCCTTTTCTTTCGCTACGGAACACGACTCAGCCCAAGTATTCCAGTTCCGGCGACGGTTAGGGTTAGGGTTACACCCAGGGTTAGTGTCCAGAAAAAGGCAAAGCCCAGAGCTCCAGGGACACTGACAATGGGAAAGGCATGCCAAGAGGAGCGCAACAATGCCCCAATCTTGCTCCCTCCTTTCCTTTCGCTATGGAAAATGCCTCAGCCCATGTATTCCAGTTCCGCCTAGGGTTAGGGTTAGGGTTACACCTGGGGTTGGGTTCAGAAAACCACAAAGCCCAGAGCTCCAGAGACATTGACATTGCGAAGGGCATGCCAAAATAGTACAAAAATGGCCCCACTTTATTCTCACGTTTTCTCTCTTCTCAGCACTCACCGCAGCCCAATGCACTATTCAAGCTCCACCTGGGCTTAGCGTGAGGATAATGCCTAGGGTTAACGTTAGGGTTATGCCTTGGGTTAGCTTACAGAAAACCACAAAGCCCAGAGCTCCAGGGACACTGACAATGTGAAAGGCATGCCAAGAAGTGGGCAACTGCGCCCCAACCTTGCTCCCTTCTTTTCTTTCGCTACGGAACACGACTCAGCCCAAGTATTCCAGTTCCGCCTACGGTTAGGGTTAGGGTTACGCCCAGGGTTAGTGTCCAGAAAAAAGGCAAAGCCCAGAGCTCCAGGGATACTGACAATGCGAAAGGCATGCCAAGAGGAGCGCAACAATGCCCCAACCTTGCTCCCTCCTTTCCGTTCGCTATGCAAAATTCCTCAGCACAAGTATTCCAGTTCCGCCTAGGGTTAGGGTTAGGGTTATGCCTAGGGTTAGGGTTAGGGTTATGCCTAGGGCTAGCGTTCAGAAAACCACAAAGCCCAGAGCTCCTGGGACACTGACAATGTGAAAGGCATGCCAAGAGGAGCGCTACAATGCCCCAACCTTGCTCCCTCCTTTCCTTTCGCTATGCAAAATTCCTCAGCCCAAGTATTCCAGTTCCGCCCAGGGTTAGGGTTAGGGTTACGCCAAGGGTTAGTGTCCAGAAAAAGGCAAAGCCCAGAGCTCCAGGGATACTGACAATGCGAAAGGCATGCCAAGAGGAGCGCAACAATGCCCCAACCTTGCTCCCTCCTTTCCTTTCGCTATGGAAAATGCCTCAGCCCATGTATTCCAGTTCCGCCTAGGGTTAGGGTTAGGGTTACACCTGGGGTTGGGTTCAGAAAACCACAAAGCCCAGAGCTCCAGAGACATTGACATTGCGAAGGGCATGCCAAAATAGTACAAAAATGGCCCCACTTTATTCTCACGTTTTCTCTCTTCTCAGCACTCACCGCAGCCCAATGCACTATTCAAGCTCCACCTGGGCTTAGCGTGAGAATAATGCCTAGGGTTAGGGTTTGGGTTATGCCTTGGGTTAGCGTTCAGAAAACCACAAAGCCCAGAGCCCCAGGGACACTGACAATGTGAAAGGCATGCCAAGAGGAGGGCAACAATGCCCCAACATTGCTCCCTCCTTTTCTTTCGCTATGGAACACGCCTCAGCCCAAGGATTCCAGTTCCGCCTAGGGTTAGGGTTAGGGTTACGCCTAGGGTTAGTGTCCAGAAAACCACAAAGCCCAGAGCTCCAGGGACATTGACAATGCAAAAGGCATGCCAAGAATAATACAAAAATGGCCCAACTTTGTTCTCACTTTTTCTCTCTTCTCAGCACTCACCTCGGCCCAATGCAGTATTCAACCTCCACCTGGGCTTAGCGTGAGAATAATTACTAGGGTTAACGTTAGGGTTATGCCTTGGGTTAGCTTACAGAAAACCACAAAGCCCAGAGCTCCAGGGACACTGACAATGTGAAAGGCATGCCAAGAGGTGGGCAACTGCGCCCCAACCTTGCTCCCTTCTTTTCTTTCACTATGGAACACGCCGCAGCCCAAGTATTCCAGTTCCACATAGGGTTAGGGCTAGGGTTAGGGTTACGCCTAGGGTTAGCATCCAGAAAACCACAAAGCCCAGAGCTCCAGAGACACTGACAATGTGAAAGGCATGCCAAGAGGAGCGCAACAATGCCCCAACCTTGCTCCCTCCTTTTCTTTCGCTATGGAACACGCCTCAGCCCAAGTATACCATTTAAGCGTAAGGTTAGGGTTCGGGTTATGCCTCGGGTTCGCGTTCAGAAAACCACAAAGCCCAGAGCTCCAGGGACGCTGACAATGTGAAAGGCATGCCAAGAGGAGGGCAACTGCGCCCCAACCTTGCTCCATCCTTTTCTTTCGCTATGGAACTCGCCTGAGCCCTTTTTTTCCAGTCCCACATAGGGTTAGGGTTAGGGTTACGCCTAGGGTTAGTGTCCAGAAAACCACAAAGCCCAGAGCTCCAGGGACATTGACAATGCAAAAGGCATGCCAAGAATAATACAAAAATGGCCCAACTTTGTTCTCACTTTTTCTCTCTTCTCAGCACTCACCTGGGCCCAATGCAGTATTCAAGCTCCACCTGGGCTTAGCGTGAGAATAATTACTAGGGTTAACATTAGGGTTATGCCTTGGGTTAGCTTACAGAAAACCACAAAGCCCAGAGCTCCAGGGACACTGACAATGTGAAAGGCATGCCAAGAGGAGGGCAACTGCGCCCCAACCTTGCTCCATCCTTTTCTTTCGCTATGGAACTCGCCTGAGCCCTTTTTTTCCAGTCCCACATAGGGTTAGGGTTAGGGTTATGCCTAGGGTTAGTGTCCAGAAAACCACAAAGCCCAGAGCTCCAGAGACATTGACAATGCAAAAGGCATGCCAAGAATAATACAAAAATGGCCCAACTTTGTTCTCACTTTTTCTCTCTTCTCAGCACTCACCTCGGCCCAATGCAGTATTCAACCTCCACCTGGGCTTAGCGTGAGAATAATTACTAGGGTTAACGTTAGGGTTATGCCTTGGGTTAGCTTACAGAAAACCAAAAAGCCCAGAGCTCCAGGGACACTGACAATGTGAAAGGCATGCCAAGAGGAGGGCAACTGCGCCCCAACCTTGCTCCCTCCTTTTCGTTCGCTACGGAACACGACTCAGCCCAAGTATTCCAGTTCCGCCTACGGTTAGGGTTAGGGTTACGCCCAGGGTTAGTGTCCAGAAAAAGGCGAAGCCCAGAGCTCCAGGGACACTGACAATGGGAAAGGCATGCCAAGAGGAGCGCAACAATGCCCCAACCTTGCTCCCTTCTTTTCTTTCGCTATGGAACATGCCTCAGCCCAAGTATACCAGTTCCACATAGGGTTAGGGTTAGGGTTACGCCTAGGGTTAGCATCCAGAAAACCACAAAGCCCAGAGCTCCAGAGACACTGACAATGTGAAAGGCATGCCAAGAGGAGCGCAACAATGCCCCAACCTTGCTCCCTCCTTTTCTTTCGCTATGGAACACGCCTCAGCCGAAGTATACCATTTAAGCCTAAGGTTTGGGTTCGGATTATGCCTCGGGTTAGCGATCAGAAAACCACAAAGCTCAGAGCTCCAGAGACATTGACATTGCGAAGGGCATGCCAAGAGTGTACAAAAATGGCCCCACTTTATTCTCACCTTTTCTCTCTTCTCAGCACTCACCGCAGCCCAATGCACTATTCAAGCTCCACCTGGGCTTAGCGTGAGAATAATGCCTAGGGTTAGGGTTTGGGTTAGGCCTTGGGTTAGCGTTCAGAAAACCACAAAGCCCAGAGCTCCAGGGACACTGACAATGCAAAAGGCATGCCAAGAGGAGGGCAACTGCGCCCCAACCTTGCTCCCTCCTTTTCTCTCGCTACGGAACACGACTCAGCCCAAGTATTCCAGTTCCGCCTACGGTTAGGGTTAGGGTTACGCCCAGGGTTAGTGTCCAGAAAAAGGCAAAGCCCAGAGCTCCAGGGATACTGACAATGCGAAAGGCATGCCAAGAGGAGCGCAACAATGCCCCAACCTTGCTCCCTCCTTTCCGTTCGCTATGGAAAATGCCGCGGCACAAGTATTCCAGTTCCGCCTAGGGTTAGGGTTCGGGTTACGCCCAGGGTTAGTGTCCGGAAAAAGGCAAAGCCCAGAGCTCCAGGGATACAGACAATGGGAAAGGCATGCCAAGAGCAGGGCAACTGCGCCCCAACCTTGCTCCCTCCTTTTCTTTCGCTATGGAACACGCCTCAGCCCAAGTATTCCAGTTCCGCCTAGGGTTAGGGTTAGGGTTACGCCTAGGGTTAGCGTTCACAAAGCCACAAAGCCCAGAGCTCCAGGGACACTGACAATGCAAAAGGCATGCCAAGAGGAGGGCAACTGCACCCCAACCGTGCTCCCTTCTTTTCTTTCGCTATGGAACACGCTTCAGCCGAAGTATACCATTTAAGCGTAGGGTTAGGGTTCGGGTTATGCCTCGGGTTCGCGTTCAGAAAACCACAAAGCCCAGAGCTCCAGGGACACTGACAATGTGAAAGGCATGCCAAGAGGAGGGCAACTGCGCCCCAACCTTGCTCCATCCTTTTCTTTCGCTATGGAACTCGCCTGAGCCCTTTTGTTCCAGTCCCACATAGGGTTAGGGTTAGGGTTACGCCTAGGGTTAGTGTCCAGAAAACCACAAAGCCCAGAGCTCCAGGGACATTGACAATGCAAAAGGCATGCCAAGAATAATACAAAAATGGCCCAACTTTGTTCTCACTTTTTCTCTCTTCTCAGCACTCACCTCGGCCCAATGCAGTATTCAACCTCCACCTGGGCTTAGCGTGAGAATAATTACTAGGGTTAACGTTAGGGTTATGCCTTGGGTTAGCTTACAGAAAACCACAAAGCCCAGATCTCCAGGGACACTGACAATGCAAAAGGCATGCCAAGAGGAGCGCAAAAATGCCCCAACCTTGCTCCCTCCTTTTCTTTCGCTATGGAACACGCCTCAGCCCAAGTATTCCAGTTCCGCCTAGGGATAGGGTTAGGGTTATGCCTAGGGTTAGCGTTCAGAAAACCACAAAGCCCAGAGCTCCAGGGACACTGACAATGCGAAAGGCACGCCAAGAGCGCAACAACGCCCCAACCTTGCTCCCTCCTTTCCTTTCGCTACGGAAAGTGCCTCAGCCCAAGTATTCCAGTTCCGCCTAGGGTTAGGGTTAGGGTTATGCCTAGGGTTAGCGTTCAGAAAACGACAAAGCCCAGAGCTCCTGGGACACTGACAATGTGAAAGGCATGCCAAGAGGAGCGCTACAATGCCCCAACCTTGCTCCCTCCTTTCCTTTCGCTATGCAAAATTCCTCAGCACAAGTATTCCAGTTCCGCCTAGGGTTAGGGTTAGGGTTACGCCTCGGGTTAGCGTTCGCAAAACCACAAAGCCCAGAGCTCCAGGGACACTGACAATGCAAAAGGCATGCCAAGAGGAGGGCAACTGTACCCCAACCGTGCTCCCTCCTTTTCTTTCGCTATGGAACACGCCTCAGCCCAAGTATTCCAGTTCCGCCTACGGTTAGGGTTCGGGTTACGCCCAGGGTTAGTGTCCGGAAAAAGGCAAAGCCCAGAGCTCCAGGGATACTGACAATGTGAAAGGCATGCCAAGAGGAGGGCAACTGCGCCCCAACCTTGCTCCCTCCTTTTCTTTCGCTATGGAACACGCCTCAGCCCAAGTATTCCAGTTCCGCCTAGGGTTAGGGTTAGGGTTACGCCTAGGGTTAGCGTTCGCAAAGCCACAAAGCCCAGAGCTCCAGGGACACTGACAATGCAAAAGGCATGCCAAGAGGAGGGCAACTGCACCCCAACCGTGCTCCCTCCTTTTCTTTCGCTATGGAACACGCCTCAGCCCAAGTATACCATTTAAGCCTAAGGTTAGGATTCGGGTTATGCCTCGGGTTAGCGTTCAGAAAACCACAAAGCCCAGAGCTCCAGGGACACTGACAATGTGAAAGGCATGCCAAGAGGAGGGCAACTGCGCCCCAACCTTGCTCCATCCTTTTCTTTCGCTATGGAACTCGCCTGAGCCCATTTATTCCAGTCCCACATAGGGTTAGGGTTAGGGTTACGCCTAGGGTTAGTGTTCAGAAAACCACAAAGCCCAGAGCACCAGAGACATTGACATTGCGAAGGGCATGCCAAAAGAGTACAAAAATGGCCCCACTTTATTCTCACCTTTTCTCTCTTCTCAGCACTCACCGCAGCCCTATGCACTATTCAAGCTCCGCCTGGGCTTAGCGTGAGAATAATGCCTAGGGTTAGGGTTTGGGTTATGCCTTGGGTTAGCGTTCAGAAAACCACAAAGCCCAGAGCTCCAGGGACACTGACAATGCAAAAGGCATGCCAAGAGGAGGGCAACTGCGCCCCAACATTGCTCCCTCCTTTTCGTTCGCTACGGAACACGACTCAGCCCAAGTATTCCAGTTCCGCCTACGGTTAGGGTTAGGGTTACGCCCAGGGTTAGTGTCCAGAAAAAGGCAAAGCCCAGAGCTCCAGGGATACTGACAATGCGAAAGGCATGCCAAGAGGAGCGCAACAATGCCCCAACCTTGCTCCCTCCTTTCCGTTCGCTATGGAAAATGCCGCGGCACAAGTATTCCAGTTCCGCCTAGGGTTAGGGTTAGGGTTATGCCTAGGGTTAGCGTTCAGAAAACCACAAAGCCCAGAGCTCCAGGGACACTGACAATGCAAAAGGCATGCCAAGAGGAGAGCAACAATGCCCCAACCTTGCTCCCTTCTTTTCTTTCGCTATGGAACACGCCGCAGCCCAAGTATTCCAGTTCCACATAGGGTTAGGGTTAGGGTTACGCCTAGGGTTAGCATCCAGAAAACCACAAAGCCCAGAGCTCCAGAGACACTGACAAAGTGAAAGGCATGCCAAGAGGAGCGCAACAATGCCCCAACCGTGCTCCCTCCTTTTCTTTCGCTATGGAACACGCCTCAGCCCAAGTATTCCAGTTCCGCCTACGGTTAGGGTTCGGGTTACGCCCAGGGTTAGTGTCCGGAAAAAGGCAAAGCCCAGAGCTCCAGGGATACTGACAATGTGAAAGGCATGCCAAGAGGAGGGCAACTGCGCCCCAACCTTGCTCCCTCCTTTTCTTTCGCTATGGAACACGCCTCAGCCCAAGTATTCCAGTTCCGCCTAGGGTTAGGGTTAGGGTTACGCCTAGGGTTAGCGTTCGCAAAGCCACAAAGCCCAGAGCTCCAGGGACACTGACAATGCAAAAGGCATGCCAAGAGGAGGGCAACTGCACCCCAACCGTGCTCCCTCCTTTTCTTTCGCTATGGAACACGCTTCAGCCGAAGTATACCATTTAAGCCTAAGGTTAGGGTTCGGGTTATGCCTCGGGTTCGCGTTCCGAAAACCACAAAGCCCAGAGCTCCAGGGACACTGACAATGTGAAAGGCATGCCAAGAGGAGGGCAACTGCGCCCCAACCTTGCTCCATCCTTTTCTTTCGCTATGGAACTCGCCTGAGCCCTTTTGTTCCAGTCCCACATAGGGTTAGGGTTAGGGTTACGCCTAGGGTTAGTGTCCAGAAAACCACAAAGCCCAGAGCTCCAGGGACATTGACAATGCAAAAGGCATGCCAAGAATAATACAAAAATGGCCCAACTTTGTTCTCACTTTTTCTCTCTTCTCAGCACTCACCTCGGCCCAATGCAGTATTCAACCTCCACCTAAGCTTAGCGTGAGAATAATTACTAGGGTTAACGTTAGGGTTATGCCTTGGGTTAGCTTACAGAAAACCACAAAGCCCAGAGCTCCAGGGACACTGACAATGTGAAAGGCATGCCAAGAGGAGCGCAACAATGCCCCAACCTTCCTCCCTCCTTTTCGTTCGCTACGGAACACGACTCAGCCCAAGTATTCCAGTTCCGCCTACGGTTAGGGTTAGGGTTACGCCCAGGGTTAGTGTCCAGAAAAAGGCAAAGCCCAGAGCTCCAGGGATACTGACAATGCGAAAGGCATGCCAAGAGGAGCGCAACAATGCCCCAACCTTGCTCCCTCCTTTCCGTTCGCTATGGAAAATGCCGCGGCACAAGTATTCCAGTTCCACATAGGGTTAGGGTTAGGGTTACGCCTAGGGTTAGCATCCAGAAAACCACAAAGCCCAGAGCTCCAGAGACACTGACAATGTGAAAGGCATGCCAAGAGGAGCGCAACAATGCCCCAACCTTGCTCCCTCCTTTTCTTTCGCTATGGAACACGCCTCAGCCGAAGTATACCATTTAAGCCTAAGGTCTGGGTTCGGATTATGCCTCGGGTTAGCGATCAGAAAACCACAAAGCTCAGAGCTCCAGAGACATTGACATTGCGAAGGGCATGCCAAGAGAGTACAAAAATGGCCCCACTTTATTCTCACCTTTTCTCTCTTCTCAGCACTCACCGCAGCCCAATGCACTATTCAAGCTCCACCTGGGCTTAGCGTGAGAATAATGCCTAGGGTTAGGGTTTGGGTTAGGCCTTGGGTTAGCGTTCAGAAAACCACAAAGCCCAGAGCTCCAGGGACACTGACAATGCAAAAGGCATGCCAAGAGGAGGGCAACTGCGCCCCAACCTTGCTCCCTCCTTTTCGTTCGCTACGGAACACGACTCAGCCCAAGTATTCCAGTTCCGCCTACGGTTAGGGTTAGGGTTACGCCCAGGGTTAGTGTCCAGAAAAAGGCAAAGCCCAGAGCTCCAGGGATACTGACAATGCGAAAGGCATGCCAAGAGGAGCGCAACAATGCCCCAACCTTGCTCCCTCCTTTCCGTTCGCTATGGAAAATGCCGCGGCACAAGTATTCCAGTTCCGCCTAGGGTTAGGGTTCGGGTTACGCCCAGGGTTAGTGTCCGGAAAAAGGCAAAGCCCAGAGCTCCAGGGATACAGACAATGGGAAAGGCATGCCAAGAGCAGGGCAACTGCGCCCCAACCTTGCTCCCTCCTTTTCTTTCGCTATGGAACACGCCTCAGCCCAAGTATTCCAGTTCCGCCTAGGGTTAGGGTTAGGGTTACGCCTAGGGTTAGCGTTCACAAAGCCACAAAGCCCAGAGCTCCAGGGACACTGACAATGCAAAAGGCATGCCAAGAGGAGGGCAACTGCACCCCAACCGTGCTCCCTTCTTTTCTTTCGCTATGGAACACGCTTCAGCCGAAGTATACCATTTAAGCGTAGGGTTAGGGTTCGGGTTATGCCTCGGGTTCGCGTTCAGAAAACCACAAAGCCCAGAGCTCCAGGGACACTGACAATGTGAAAGGCATGCCAAGAGGAGGGCAACTGCGCCCCAACCTTGCTCCTTCCTTTTCTTTCGCTATGGAACTCGCCTGAGCCCTTTTGTTCCAGTCCCACATAGGGTTAGGGTTAGGGTTACGCCTAGGGTTAGTGTCCAGAAAACCACAAAGCCCAGAGCTCCAGGGACATTGACAATGCAAAAGGCATGCCAAGAATAATACAAAAATGGCCCAACTTTGTTCTCACTTTTTCTCTCTTCTCAGCACTCACCTCGGCCCAATGCAGTATTCAACCTCCACCTGGGCTTAGCGTGAGAATAATTACTAGGGTTAACGTTAGGGTTATGCCTTGGGTTAGCTTACAGAAAACCACAAAGCCCAGATCTCCAGGGACACTGACAATGCAAAAGGCATGCCAAGAGGAGCGCAAAAATGCCCCAACCTTGCTCCCTCCTTTTCTTTCGCTATGGAACACGCCTCAGCCCAAGTATTCCAGTTCCGCCTAGGGATAGGGTTAGGGTTATGCCTAGGGTTAGCGTTCAGAAAACCACAAAGCCCAGAGCTCCAGGGACACTGACAATGCGAAAGGCACGCCAAGAGCGCAACAACGCCCCAACCTTGCTCCCTCCTTTCCTTTCGCTACGGAAAGTGCCTGAGCCCAAGTATTCCAGTTCCGCCTAGGGTTAGGGTTAGGGTTATGCCTAGGGTTAGCGTTCAGAAAACCACAAAGCCCAGAGCTCCAGAGACACTGACAATGTGAAAGGCATGCCAAGAGGAGCGCTACAATGCCCCAACCTTGCTCCCTCCTTTCCTTTCGCTATGCAAAATTCCTCAGCACAAGTATTCCAGTTCCGCCTAGGGTTAGGGTTAGGGTTACGCCTCGGGTTAGCGTTCGCAAAACCACAAAGCCCAGAGCTCCAGGGACACTGACAATGCAAAAGGCATGCCAAGAGGAGGGCAACTGCACCCCAACCGTGCTCCCTCCTTTTCTTTCGCTATGGAACACGCCTCAGCCCAAGTATTCCAGTTCCGCCTACGGTTAGGGTTCGGGTTACGCCCAGGGTTAGTGTCCGGAAAAAGGCAAAGCCCAGAGCTCCAGGGATACTGACAATGTGAAAGGCATGCCAAGAGGAGGGCAACTGCGCCCCAACCTTGCTCCCTCCTTTTCTTTCGCTATGGAACACGCCTCAGCCCAAGTATTCCAGTTCCGCCTAGGGTTAGGGTTAGGGTTACGCCTAGGGTTAGCGTTCGCAAAGCCACAAAGCCCAGAGCTCCAGGGACACTGACAATGCAAAAGGCATGCCAAGAGGAGGGCAACTGCACCCCAACCGTGCTCCCTCCTTTTCTTTCGCTATGGAACACGCTTCAGCCCAAGTATACCATTTAAGCCTAAGGTTAGGATTCGGGTTATGCCTCGGGTTAGCGTTCAGAAAACCACAAAGCCCAGAGCTCCAGGGACACTGACAATGTGAAAGGCATGCCAAGAGGAGGGCAACTGCGCCCCAACCTTGCTCCATCCTTTTCTTTCGCTATGGAACTCGCCTGAGCCCATTTATTCCAGTCCCACATAGGGTTAGGGTTAGGGTTACGCCTAGGGTTAGTGTTCAGAAAACCACAAAGCCCAGAGCACCAGAGACATTGACATTGCGAAGGGCATGCCAAAAGAGTACAAAAATGGCCCCACTTTATTCTCACCTTTTCTCTCTTCTCAGCACTCACCGCAGCCCTATGCACTATTCAAGCTCCGCCTGGGCTTAGCGTGAGAATAATGCCTAGGGTTAGGGTTTGGGTTATGCCTTGGGTTAGCGTTCAGAAAACCACAAAGCCCAGAGCTCCAGGGACACTGACAATGCAAAAGGCATGCCAAGAGGAGGGCAACTGCGCCCCAACATTGCTCCCTCCTTTTCGTTCGCTACGGAACACGACTCAGCCCAAGTATTCCAGTTCCGCCTACGGTTAGGGTTAGGGTTACGCCCAGGGTTAGTGTCCAGAAAAAGGCAAAGCCCAGAGCTCCAGGGATACTGACAATGCGAAAGGCATGCCAAGAGGAGCGCAACAATGCCCCAACCTTGCTCCCTCCTTTCCGTTCGCTATGGAAAATGCCGCGGCACAAGTATTCCAGTTCCGCCTAGGGTTAGGGTTAGGGTTATGCCTAGGGTTAGCGTTCAGAAAACCACAAAGCCCAGAGCTCCAGGGACACTGACAATGCAAAAGGCATGCCAAGAGGAGAGCAACAATGCCCCAACCTTGCTCCCTTCTTTTCTTTCGCTATGGAGCACGCCGCAGCCCAAGTATTCCAGTTCCACATAGGGTTAGGGTTAGGGTTACGCCTAGGGTTAGCATCCAGAAAACCACAAAGCCCAGAGCTCCAGAGACACTGACAAAGTGAAAGGCATGCCAAGAGGAGCGCAACAATGCCCCAACCTTGCTCCCTCCTTTTCTTTCGCTATGGAACACGCCTCAGCCCAAGTATTCCAGTTCCGCCTACGGTTAGGGTTCGGGTTACGCCCAGGGTTAGTGTCCGGAAAAAGGCAAAGCCCAGAGCTCCAGGGATACTGACAATGTGAAAGGCATGCCAAGAGGAGGGCAACTGCGCCCCAACCTTGCTCCCTCCTTTTCTTTCGCTATGGAACACGCCTCAGCCCAAGTATTCCAGTTCCGCCTAGGGTTAGGGTTAGGGTTACGCCTAGGGTTAGCGTTCGCAAAGCCACAAAGCCCAGAGCTCCAGGGACACTGACAATGCAAAAGGCATGCCAAGAGGAGGGCAACTGCACCCCAACCGTGCTCCCTCCTTTTCTTTCGCTATGGAACACGCCTCAGCCCAAGTATACCATTTAAGCCTAAGGTTAGGATTCGGGTTATGCCTCGGGTTAGCGTTCAGAAAACCACAAAGCCCAGAGCTCCAGGGACACTGACAATGTGAAAGGCATGCCAAGAGGAGGGCAACTGCGCCCCAACCTTGCTCCATCCTTTTCTTTCGCTATGGAACTCGCCTGAGCCCATTTATTCCAGTCCCACATAGGGTTAGGGTTAGGGTTACGCCTAGGGTTAGTGTTCAGAAAACCACAAAGCCCAGAGCACCAGAGACATTGACATTGCGAAGGGCATGCCAAAAGAGTACAAAAATGGCCCCACTTTATTCTCACCTTTTCTCTCTTCTCAGCACTCACCGCAGCCCTATGCACTATTCAAGCTCCGCCTGGGCTTAGCGTGAGAATAATGCCTAGGGTTAGGGTTTGGGTTATGCCTTGGGTTAGCGTTCAGAAAACCACAAAGCCCAGAGCTCCAGGGACACTGACAATGCAAAAGCCATGCCAAGAGGAGAGCAACAATGCCCCAACCTTGCTCCCTTCTTTTCTTTCGCTATGGAACACGCCGCAGCCCAAGTATACCAGTTCCACATAGGGTTAGGATTAGGGTTATGCCTAGGGTTAGCGTCCAGAAAACCACAAAGCCCAGAGCTCCAGGGACACTGACAATGTGAAAGGCATGCCAAGAGGAGCGCAAAAATGCCCCAACCTTGCTCTCTTCTTTTCTTTCGCTATGGAACACGCCACAGCCCAAGTACTCCAGTTCCACATAGGGTTAGGGTTAGGGTTACGCCTAGGGTTGGCATCCAGAAAACCACAAAGCCCAGAGCTCCAGGGACACTGACAATGTGAAAGGCATGCCAAGAGGAGCGCAACAATGCCCCAACCTTGCTCCCTCCTTTTCTTTCGCTATGGAACACGCCTCAGCCCAAGTATTCCAGTTCCGCCTAGGGTTAGGGTTAGGGTTACGCCTAGGGTTAGCGTTCGCAAAGCCACAAAGCCCAGAGCTCCAGGGACACTGACAATGCAAAAGGCATGCCAAGAGGAGGGCAACTGCACCCCAACCGTGCTCCCTCCTTTTCTTTCGCTATGGAACACGCTTCAGCCGAAGTATACCATTTAAGCCTAAGGTTAGGGTTCGGGTTATGCCTCGGGTTCGCGTTCCGAAAACCACAAAGCCCAGAGCTCCAGGGACACTGACAATGTGAAAGGCATGCCAAGAGGAGGGCAACTGCGCCCCAACCTTGCTCCATCCTTTTCTTTCGCTATGGAACTCGCCTGAGCCCTTTTGTTCCAGTCCCACATAGGGTTAGGGTTAGGGTTACGCCTAGGGTTAGTGTCCAGAAAACCACAAAGCCCAGAGCTCCAGGGACATTGACAATGCAAAAGGCATGCCAAGAATAATACAAAAATGGCCCAACTTTGTTCTCACTTTTTCTCTCTTCTCAGCACTCACCTCGGCCCAATGCAGTATTCAAGCTCCACCTGGGCTTAGCGTGAGAATAATTACTAGGGTTAACGTTAGGGTTATGCCTTGGGTTAGCTTACAGAAAACCACAAAGCCCAGAGCTCCAGGGACACTGACAATGTGAAAGGCATGCCAAGAGGAGCGCGACAATGCCCCAACCTTGCTCCCTCCTTTTCGTTCGCTACGGAACACGACTCAGCCCAAGTATTCCAGTTCCGCCTACGGTTAGGGTTAGGGTTACGCCCAGGGTTAGTGTCCAGAAAAAGGCAAAGCCCAGAGCTCCAGGGATACTGACAATGCGAAAGGCATGCCAAGAGGAGGGCAACTGCGCCCCAACCTTGCTCCCTCCTTTTCTGTCGCTATGGAAAATGCCGCAGCACAAGTATTCCAGTTCCGCCTAGGGTTAGGGTTAGGGTTACGCCTAGGGTTAGCGTTCAGAAAACCACAAAGCCCAGAGCTCCAGGGACACTGACAATGTGAAAGGCATGCCAAGAGGAGAGCAACAATGCCCCAACCTTGCTCCCTTCTTTTCTTTCGCTATGGAACACGCCTCAGCCCAAGTATACCAGTTCCACATAGGGTTAGGGTTAGGGTTACGCCTAGGGTTAGCATCCAAAAAACCACAAAGCCCAGAGCTCCAGAGACACTGACAATGTGAAAGGCATGCCAAGAGGAGCGCAACAATGCCCCAACCTTGCTCCCTCCTTTTCTTTCGCTATGGAACACGCCTCAGCCCAAGTATTCCAGTTCCGCCTACGGTTAGGGTTCGGGTTACGCCCAGGGTTAGTGTCCGGAAAAAGGCAAAGCCCAGAGCTCCAGGGATACTGACAATGTGAAAGGCATGTCAAGAGGAGGGCAACTGCGCCCCAACCTTGCTCCCTCCTTTTCTTTCGCTATGGAACACGCCTCAGCCCAAGTATTCCAGTTCCGCCTAGGGTTAGGGATAGGGTTATGCCTAGGGTTAGCGTTCGCAAAACCACAAAGCCCAGAGCTCCAGGGACACTGACAATGCAAAAGGCATGCCAAGAGGAGCACAACAATGCCCCAACCTTGCTCCCTCCTTTCCTTTCGCTATGGAACACGCTTCAGCCGAAGTATACCATTTAATCCTAAGGTTAGGGTTCGGGTTATGCCTCGGGTTAGCGTTCCGAAAACCACAAAGCTCAGAGCTCCAGGGACACTGACAATGTGAAAGGCATGCCAAGAGGAGGGCAACTGCGCCCCAACCTTGCTCCCTCCTTTTCTCTCGCTACGGAACACGACTCAGCCCAACTATTCCAGTTCCGCCTACGGTTAGGGTTAGGGTTACGCCCAGGGTTAGTGTCCAGAAAAAGGCAAAGCCCAGAGCTCCAGGGATACTGACAATGCGAAAGGCATGCCAAGAGGAGCGCAACAATGCCCCAACCTTGCTCCCTCCTTTCCTTTCGCTATGGAAAATGCCTCAGCCCAAGTATTCCAGTTCCGCCTAGGGTTAGGGTTAGGGTTACACCTAGGGTTAGTGTTCAGAAAACCACAAAGCCCAGAGCACCAGAGACATTGACATTGCGAAGGGCATGCCAAAATAGTACAAAAAGAGCCCCACTTTATTCTCACCTTTTCTCTCTTCTCAGCACTCACCGCAGCCCAATGCACTATTCAAGCTCCACCTGGGCTTAGCGTGAGAATAATGCCTAGGGTTAGGGTTTGGGTTATGCCTTGGGTTAGCGTTCAGAAAACCACAAAGCCCAGAGCTCCAGGGACACTGACAATGCAAAAGGCATGCCAAGAGGAGGGCAACTGCGCCCCAACCTTGCTCCCTCCTTTTCGTTCGCTACGGAACACGACTCAGCCCAAGTATTCCAGTTCCGCCTACGGTTAGGGTTAGGGTTACGCCCAGGGTTAGTGTCCAGAAAAAGGCAAAGCCCAGAGCTCCAGGGATACTGACAATGCGAAAGGCATGCCAAGAGGAGCGCAACAATGCCCCAACCTTGCTCCCTCCTTTCCGTTCGCTATGGAAAATGCCGCGGCACAAGTATTCCAGTTCCGCCTAGGGTTAGGGTTAGGGTTATGCCTAGGGTTAGCATCCAGAAAACCACAAAGCCCAGAGCTCCAGGGACATTGACAATGCAAAAGGCATGCCAAGAATAATACAAAAATGGCCCAATTTTGTTCTCACTTTTTCTCTCTTCTCAGCACTCACCTCGGCCCAATGCAGTGTTCAAGCTCCACCTGGGCTTAGCGTGAGAATAATTACTAGGGTTAACGTTAGGGTTATGCCTGGGGTTAGCTTACAGAAAACCACAAAGCCCAGAGCTCCAGGGACACTGACAATGTGAAAGGCATGCCAAGAGGAGGACAACTGCGCCCCAACCTCGCTCCCTCCTTTTCTTTCGCTACGGAACACGACTCAGCCTATTTCTTTCAGTTCCGCCTACGGTTAGGGTTAGGGTTACGCCCGGGGTTAGTGTCCAGAAAAAGGCAAAGCCCAGAGCTCCAGGGATACTGACAATGCGAAAGGCATGCCAAGAGGAGCGCAACAGTGCCCCAACCTTGCTCCCTCCTTTTCTTTCGCTATGGTACACGCCTCAGCCCGAGTATTCCAGTTCCGCCTAGGGTTAGGGTTAGGGTTACGCCTAGGGTTAGTGTTCAGAAAACCACAAAGCCCAGAGCTCCAGAGACATTGACATTGCGAAGGGCATGCCAAAAGTAGTACAAAAATGGCCCCACTTTATTCTCACCTTTTCTCTCTTCTCAGCACTCACCGCAGCCCAATGCACTATTCAAGCTCCACCTGGGCTTAGCGTGAGAATAATGCCTAGGGTTAGGGTTTGGGTTATGCCTTGGGTTAGCGTTCAGAAAACCACAAAGCCCAGAGCTCCAGGGACACTGACAATGTGAAAGGCATGCCAAGAGGAGGGCAACTGCGCCCCAACCTTGCTCCCTCCTTTTCTTTCGCTACGGAACACGACTTAGCCTATTTATTTCAGTTCCGCCTACGGTTAGGGTTAGGGTTACGCCCAGGGTTAGTGTCCAGAAAAAGGCAAAGCCCAGAGCTCCAGGGATACTGACAATGCGAAAGGCATGCCAAGAGGAGCGCAACAATGCCCCAACCTTGCTCCCTCCTTTTCGTTCGCTACGGAACACGACTCAGCCCAAGTATTCCAGTTCCGCCTACGGTTAGGGTTAGGGTTACGCCCAGGGTTAGTGTCCAGAAAAAGGCAAAGCCCAGAGCTCCAGGGATACTGACAATACGAAAGGCATGCCAAGAGGAGCGCAACAATGCCCCAACCTTGCTCCCTCCATTTCTTTCGCTATGGAAAATGCCGCAGCACAAGTATTCCAGTTCCGCCTAGGGTTAGGGTTAGGGTTATGCCTAGGGTTAGCATTCAGAAAACCACAAAGCCCAGAGCTCCAGGGACACTGACAATGCAAAAGGCATGCCAAGAGGAGCGCAACAATGCCCCAACCTTGCTCCCTCCTTTTCTTTCGCTACGGAACACGACTCAGCCCAAGTATTCCTGTTCCGCCTAGGGTTTATGATAGGGTTACGCCCAGGGTTAGCGTTCAGAAAACGACAAAGCCCAGAGCTCCAGGGACACTGACAATGTGAAAGGCATGGCAAGAGGAGCGCAAAAATGCCCCAACATTGCTCCCTCCTTTTCTTTCGCTATGGAACACGCCTCAGCCCAAGTATTCCAGTTCCGCCTAGGGTTAGGGTTAGGGTTATGCCTAGGGTTAGCGTTCAGAAAACCACAAAGCCCAGAGCTCCAGGGACACTGACAATGCGAAAGGCATGCCAAGAGCGCAACAACGCCCCAACCTTGCTCCCTCCTTTCCTTTCGCTATGGAAAGTGCCTCAGCCCAAGTATTCCAGTTCCGCCTAGGGTTAGGGTTAGGGTTATGCCTAGGGTTAGCGTTCAGAAAACCACAAAGCCCAGAGCTCCTGGGACACTGACAATGTGAAAGGCATGCCAAGAGGAGCGCTACAATGCCCCAACCTTGCTCCCTCCTTTCCTTTCGCTATGCAAAATTCCTCAGCACAAGTATTCCAGTTCCGCCTAGGGTTAGGGTTAGGGTTACGCCTCGGGTTAGCGTTCGCAAAACCACAAAGCCCAGAGCTCCAGGGACACTGACAATGCAAAAGGCATGCCAAGAGGAGGGCAACTGCACCCCAACCGTGCTCCCTCCTTTTCTTTCGCTATGGAACACGCTTCAGCCGAAGTATACCATTTAAGCGTAAGGTTAGGGTTCGGGTTATGCCTCGGCTTCGCGTTCAGAAACCCACAAAGCCCAGAGCTCTCGGGACACTGACAATGTGAAAGGCATGCCAAGAGGAGGGCAACTGCGCCCCAACCTTGCTCCCTCCTTTTCTTTCGCTACGGAACACGCCTCAGCCCAAGTATTCCAGTTCCGCCTAGGGTTAGGGATAGGGTTATGCCTAGGGTTAGCGTTCGCAAAACCACAAAGCCCAGAGCTCCAGGGACACTGACAATGCAAAAGGCATGCCCAAGAGGAGCACAACAATGCCCCAACCTTGCTCCTCCTTTCCTTTCGCTATGGAACACGCTTCAGCCGAAGTTACCATTTAATCCTAAGGTTTGGGTTCGGGTTATGCCTCGGGTTAGCGTTTCCGAAAACCACAAAGCTCAGAGCTCCAGGGACACTGACAATGTGAAAGGCATGCCAAGAGGAGGGCAACTGCGCCCAACCTTGCTCCCTCCTTTTCGTTCGCTACGGAACACGACTCAGCCCAAGTATTCCAGTTCCGCCTACGGTTAGGGTTAGGGTTACGCCCAGGGTTAGTGTCCAGAAAAAGGCAAAGCCCCAGAGCTCCAGGGATACTGACAATGCGAAAGGCATGCCAAGAGGAGCGCAACAATGCCCCAACCTTGCTCCCTCCTTTCCTTTCGCTATGGAAAATGCTCAGCCAAGTATTCCAGTTCCGCCTAGGGTTAGGGTTAGGGTTACACCTAGGGTTAGTGTTCAGAAAACCACAAAGCCAGAGCTCCAGAGACATTGACATGCGAAGGCATGCCAAAATATACAAAAAGCCCCACTTTATTCTCACCTTTTCTCTCTTCTCAGCACTCACCGCAGCCCAATGCACTATTCAAGCTCCACCTGGCTTAGCGTGAGAATAATGCCTAGGGT
>JACSVZ010000004.1:1018971-1042341 GCA_014706295.1 Lycocorax pyrrhopterus obiensis
GGGCTTTGTGGTTTTCTGAACACAAACCCTAGGTGTAACCCTAACCCTAGGCAGAGCTGGAAATCTGTCAATGGGCTGAGGCGAGTGCCAAGCAGAAAGAAGAGGAGGGAGCAAGTTTGGGGCATCGTCCCGCTCCCCTTGGCACGTGTTTCGCATTGTCAGTGTCTTTGGAGCTCTGGGCTTTGTGGTTTTCTGAACGCTAACCCTAAGCATAAACCTAACCCTAACCCTGGGGAGCACCGGACAAACCACATTGGGCTAATTCTGGCGCCAAGCAGAAAGAAGAGGAGGGAGCAAGTTTGGGGCAGCCTCACGCTCCCCTTGGCACGCCTCTTGCATTGTAAGTGTCCCTGGAGCTCTGGGCTTTGTGGTTTTCTGAACGCTAAACCTAAGCTTAAACCTAACCCTAACCCTGGGGAGAGCCGGACAAAAACATTGGGCTAATTCTGGCAACCAAGCAGAAAGAAAAGGAGGTTGAAAGTTTGGGGCAGCCTCACGCTCCCCTTGGCATGCCTTTTGCGTGGTCAGTGTCCCTGGAGCTGCAGGCTTTGTGGTTTTCTGAACCTCAGCCCTAGGCGTAACCTTAACCCTAACCAATGTAGAGCCAGAAACCTGGCATTGGTCCGAGCCTGGCACTAAACAGAAAGAATAGTAAGGAGCAAGTGTGGGGCAGCGTCGCGCTCCCTTGCCATGCCTTTCGCATTGTCGGCGTCCCTGGAGCTCGCAACTTTGTTGTTTTCTGAACCCTAACCCTAGGCATAACCCTAACCCTAGGCAGAGCCGGAAATCTGGCACTGGTCCAAGTCTGGCACCAAGCAGAAAGAAGACGAGGGTGCAAGTTTGAGGCAGCGTTGCGCTCCCCGTGGCATGCCTTTTGCAAGGCAGTGTCCCTGGGGCTCTGGACTTTGTGGTTTCCTGAATCCTAACCCTAGGCGTAACCCTAACCCTAACCCTAGCCAGAGCCAGAAATCTGGCATCGATCCACGTCTGGCGCCAAAATGAAAGAAAAGGAGGTTGAAAGGTTGGGGCAGCGTCGCACTCCCCTTGGCATGTGTTTTGCGTTTTCCGTGTCCCTGGAGCTCTGGGCTTTGTGGTTTTCCGAACGCAACCCTCGGGGCAACCCTAACCCTAACCTTAGGCAGAGCCAGCAATCCGGCATTGGGCTGAGGCGAGAGCCAAGCAGAAAGAAGAGGAGGGAGCAAGTCTGGGACATCGTCACGCTCCCTTGGCATGCCTTTCGCGTTGTCAGTGTCCCTGGAGCTCTGGGCTTTGTGGTTTTCTGAACACAAACCCTAGGTGTAACCTAACCCTAACCCTAGCCAGAGCTGGAAATCTGTCAATGGGCTGAGGCGAGTGCCAAGCAGAAAGAGAGGAGGGAGAAAGTCTGGGGCATCGTCACGCTCCTTGGCATGACTTTTGCATTGTCAGTGTCTTTGGAGCTCTGGGCTTGTGGTTTTCTTAACGCTAACCTAAGCATAACCTAACCCTAACCCTGGGGAGCGCGGACGAACCACATTGGGCTAATTCTGGCGCCAAGCAGAAAGAAGAGGAGGGAGCAAGTTTGGGGCAGCCTCACGCTCCCCTTGGCATGCCTTTCGCATTGTCAGCATCCCTGGAGCTCTGGGCTGTGTTGTTTTCTGAATCCTAACCCTAGGCGTAACCCTAACCCTAACCCTAACCGCATCTCTAGGCAGAGCCGGAAATCTGGCATCGGTCTGAGTCTGGCCGCCAAGCAGAAAGAAAAGGAGGTGAAAGTTTGGGGCAGCCTCACGCTCCCTTGGCATACCTTTTGCATTGTCAGTGTCCCTGGAGCTCTGGGCTTTGTGGTTTTCTGAATCCCAACCCTAGGTGTAACCCTAACCCTAACCCTAGGCAGAGCCGGAAATCCGTCAATGGGCTGAGGCGAGTGCCAAGCAGAAAGAAGACGAGGGCGCAAGTTTGAGGGCACGTCGCGCTCCCCGTGGCATGCCTTTGGCAAGGTCAGTGTCCCTGGGGCTCTGGACTTTGTGTTTTCCGAACGCTAACCCTAAGCATAAACCCTAACCCTAGGGAGCGCCGGTATACGAACCACATTGGGCTAATCTGGCGCCAAGCAGAAAGAAGAGGAGGGAGCAAGTTTGGAAGGCGGCGTCAAGCTCCCTTGGCATGCCTTTCGCATTGTCAGCATCCCTGGGCTCTGGGCTGTGTTGTTTCTGAATCCTAACCCTGGGCTACCCTAACCGTAACCCTACACAGAGCCGAATCTGGCATCGGGTGCCACGTCTGGCACCCAAATGAAAGAAAGGAGGTTGAGAAGTTTGGGGGCAGCCTCACGCTCCCCTTGGCATACCTTTTGCATTGTCAGTGTCCCTGGAGCTCTGGGCTTTGTGGTTTTCTGAATCCCAACCCTAGGTGTAAACCCTACTAACCCTAGGCAGAGCTGGAATCTGTCAATGGGCTGAGGCGAGTGCCAAGCAGAAAGAAAAGGAGGTTGAAAGTTTGGGGCAGCCTCCGCTCCCCTTGGCATGCCTTTTGCATGGTCAGTGTCCTGGAGCTGCAGGGCTTTGTGGTTTTCTGAACCTCAGCCTAGGCGTAACCTTAACCTAAACCCAATGCAGGCCAGAAACCCATTGGGCTAAGTCTGGCGCCAAGCAGAAAGAAGAGAGGGAGCAAGTTTGGGCAGGCGTCGCAAGCTCCCTTGGCATGCCTTTTGCTTGTCAGCGTCCTGGAGCTCTGGCTTTGTGTTTCCTGAACCTAACCTAGGCGAACTCTAACCCTAACCCTAGCAGAGCCGGAAATCTGGCATCGGTCAAGTCTGGCGCCAAGCAGAAAGAAAAGGGGTTGAAAGGTTGGGCAGCGTCGCACTCACCCGTGGCATTGTTTGTGCGTTTTCCCCGTTCCCTGGAGCTCTGGGCTTTGTGGTTTTCCGAACGCTAAACTTCCTCGGGGCAACCCTAACCCTAACCTTAGGCAGAGCCACAAATCCGGCATTGGGCTAGGCGAGAGCCAAGCAGAAAAGAAGAGGAGGGAGCAAGTCTGGGACATCGTCACGCTCCCCTTGGCATGCCTTTCGCGTTGTCAGTGTCCCTGGAGCTCTGGGCTTTGTGGTTTTCTGAACACAAACCCTAGGTGTAACCCTAACCCTAACCCTAGCCAGAGCTGGAAATCTGTCAATGGGCTGAGGCGAGTGCCAAGCAGAAAGAAGAGGAGGGAGAAAGTCTGGGGCATCGTCACGCTCTCCTTGGCATGACTTTTGCATTGTCAGTGTCTTTGGAGCTCTGGGCTTTGTGGTTTTCTTAATGCTAACCCTAAGCATAAACCTAACCCTAACCCTGGGGAGCGCCGGACGAACCACATTGGGCTAATTCTGGCGCCAAGCAGAAAGAAGAGGAGGGAGCAAGTTTGGGGCAGCATCACGCTC
The DNA here is from genome assembly GCA_014706295.1 of Lycocorax pyrrhopterus obiensis. Taxonomy (NCBI): domain Eukaryota; kingdom Metazoa; phylum Chordata; class Aves; order Passeriformes; family Paradisaeidae; genus Lycocorax; species Lycocorax pyrrhopterus. Next base: position 1,022,372 of record JACSVZ010000004.1, read on the forward strand.
CCCTTGGCATGCCTTTCGCATTGTCAGCATCCCTGGAGCTCTGGGCTGTGTTGTTTTCTGAATCCTAACCCTAGGCGTAACCCTAACCCTAACCCTACGCAGAGCCGGAAATCTGGCATCGGTCTGAGTCTGGCGCCAAGCAGAAAGAAAAGGAGGTTGAAAGTTTGGGGCAGCCTCACGCTCCCCTTGGCATACCTTTTGCATTGTCAGTGTCCCTGGAGCTCTGGGCTTTGTGGTTTTCTGAATCCCAACCCTAGGTGTAACCCTAACCCTAACCCTAGGCAGAGCCGGAAATCCGTCAATGGGCTGAGGCGAGTGCCAAGCAGAAAGAAGAGGAGGGAGAAAGTCTGGGGCATCGTCACGCTCCCCTTGGCATGCCTTTTGCGTGGTCAGTGTCCCTGGAGCTCGCAACTTTGTTGTTTTCTGAACCCTAACCCTAGGCATAACCCTAACCCTAGGCAGAGCCGGAAATCTGGCACTGGTCCAAGTCTGGCGCCAAGCAGAAAGAAGACGAGGGCGCAAGTTTGAGGCAGCGTCGCGCTCCCCGTGGCATGCCTTTTGCAAGGTCAGTGTCCCTGGGGCTCTGGGCTTTGTGGTTTTCCGAACGCTAACCCTCGGGGCAACCTTAACCCTAACCCTAGCCAGAGCCAGCAATCCGGCATTGGGCTGAGGCGAGAGCCAAGCAGAAAGAAGAGGAGGGAGCAAGTTTGGGGCAGCCTCACGCTCTCCTTGGCATGCCTTTTGCATTGTCAGTGTCCCTGGAGCTCTGGGCTTTGTGGTTTTCTGAACACAAACCCTAGGTGTAACCCTAACCCTAGGCAGAGCTGGAAATCTGTCAATGGGCTGAGGCGAGTGCCAAGCAGAAAGAAGAGGAGGGAGCAAGTTTGGGGCATCGTCCCGCTCCCCTTGGCACGTGTTTCGCATTGTCAGTGTCTTTGGAGCTCTGGGCTTTGTGGTTTTCTGAACGCTAACCCTAAGCATAAACCTAACCCTAACCCTGGGGAGCGCCGGACAAACCACATTGGGCTAATTCTGGCGCCAAGCAGAAAGAAGAGGAGGGAGCAAGTTTGGGGCAGCATCACGCTCCCCTTGGCACGCCTTTTGCATTGTAAGTGTCCCTGGAGCTCTGGGCTTTGTGGTTTTCTGAACGCTAAACCTAAGCTTAAACCTAACCCTAACCCTGGGGAGAGCCGGACAAACCACATTGGGCTAATTCTGGCACCAAGCAGAAAGAAAAGGAGGTTGAAAGTTTGGGGCAGCCTCACGCTCCCCTTGGCATGGCTTTTGCGTGGTCAGTGTCCCTGGAGCTGCAGGCTTTGTGGTTTTCTGAACCTCAGCCCTAGGCGTAACCTTAACCCTAACCCAATGTAGAGCCAGAAACCTGGCATTGGTCCGAGCCGGGCACTAAACAGAAAGAATAGTAAGGAGCAAGTGTGGGGCAGCGTCGCGCTCCCCTTGCCATGCCTTTCGCATTGTCGGCGTCCCTGGAGCTCGCAACTTTGTTGTTTTCTGAACCCTAACCCTAGGCATAACCCTAACCCTAGGCAGAGCCGGAAATCTGGCACTGGTCCAAGTCTGGCGCCAAGCAGAAAGAAGACGAGGGCGCAAGTTTGAGGCAGCGTCGCGCTCCCCGTGGCATGCCTTTTGCAAGGTCAGTGTCCCTGGGGCTCTGGGCTTTGTGGTTTTCCGAACGCTAACCCTCGGGGCAACCTTAACCCTAACCCTAGCCAGAGCCAGCAATCCGGCATTGGGCTGAGGCGAGAGCCAAGCAGAAAGAAGAGGAGGGAGCAAGTTTGGGGCAGCCTCACGCTCTCCTTGGCATGCCTTTTGCATTGTCAGTGTCCCTGGAGCTCTGGGCTTTGTGGTTTTCTGAACACAAACCCTAGGTGTAACCCTAACCCTAGGCAGAGCTGGAAATCTGTCAATGGGCTGAGGCGAGTGCCAAGCAGAAAGAAGAGGAGGGAGCAAGTTTGGGGCATCGTCCCGCTCCCCTTGGCACGTGTTTCGCATTGTCAGTGTCTTTGGAGCTCTGGGCTTTGTGGTTTTCTGAACGCTAACCCTAAGCATAAACCTAACCCTAACCCTGGGGAGCGCCGGACAAACCACATTGGGCTAATTCTGGCGCCAAGCAGAAAGAAGAGGAGGGAGCAAGTTTGGGGCAGCCTCACGCTCCCCTTGGCACGCCTCTTGCATTGTAAGTGTCCCTGGAGCTCTGGGCTTTGTGGTTTTCTGAACGCTAAACCTAAGCTTAAACCTAACCCTAACCCTGGGGAGAGCCGGACAAACCACATTGGGCTAATTCTGGCACCAAGCAGAAAGAAAAGGAGGTTGAAAGTTTGGGGCAGCCTCACGCTCCCCTTGGCATGCCTTTTGCGTGGTCAGTGTCCCTGGAGCTGCAGGCTTTGTGGTTTTCTGAACCTCAGCCCTAGGCGTAACCTTAACCCTAACCCAATACAGAGCCAGAAATCTGGCATTGGTCCGAGCCTGGCACTAAACAGAAAGAATAGTAAGGAGCAAGTGTGGGGCAGCGTCGCGCTCCCCTTGCCATGCCTTTCGCATTGTCGGCGTTCCTGGAGCTCGCAACTTTGTTGTTTTCTGAACCCTAACCCTAGGCATAACCCTAACCCTAGGCAGAGCCGGAAATCTGGCACTGGTCCAAGTCTGGCACCAAGCAGAAAGAAGACGAGGGTGCAAGTTTGAGGCAGCGTCGCGCTCCCCGTGGCATGCCTTTTGCAAGGCCAGTGTCCCTGGGGCTCTGGACTTTGTGGTTTTCCGAACGCTAACCCTAGGCGTAACTCTAACCCTAACCCTAGCCAGAGCCAGAAATCTGGCATCGGTCCACGTCTGGCGCCAAAATGAAAGAAAAGGAGGTTGAAAGGTTGGGGCAGCGTCGCACTCCCCGTGGCATGTGTTTTGCGTTTTCCGTGTCCCTGGAGCTCTGGGCTTTGTGGTTTTCCGAACGCTAACCCTCGGGGCAACCCTAACCCTAACCTTAGGCAGAGCCAGCAATCCGGCATTGGGCTGAGGCGAGAGCCAAGCAGAAAGAAGAGGAGGGAGCAAGTCTGGGACATCGTCACGCTCCCCTTGGCATGCCTTTCGCGTTGTCAGTGTCCCTGGAGCTCTGGGCTTTGTGGTTTTCTGAACACAAACCCTAGGTGTAACCCTAACCCTAACCCTAGCCAGAGCTGGAAATCTGTCAATGGGCTGAGGCGAGTGCCAAGCAGAAAGAAGAGGAGGGAGAAAGTCTGGGGCATCGTCACGCTCTCCTTGGCATGACTTTTGCATTGTCAGTGTCTTTGGAGCTCTGGGCTTTGTGGTTTTCTTAATGCTAACCCTAAGCATAAACCTAACCCTAACCCTGGGGAGCGCCGGACGAACCACATTGGGCTAATTCTGGCGCCAAGCAGAAAGAAGAGGAGGGAGCAAGTTTGGGGCAGCATCACGCTCCCCTTGGCATGCCTTTCGCATTGTCAGCATCCCTGGAGCTCTGGGCTGTGTTGTTTTCTGAATCCTAACCCTAGGCGTAACCCTAACCCTAACCCTACGCAGAGCCGGAAATCTGGCATCGGTCTGAGTCTGGCGCCAAGCAGAAAGAAAAGGAGGTTGAAAGTTTGGGGCAGCCTCACGCTCCCCTTGGCATACCTTTTGCATTGTCAGTGTCCCTGGAGCTCTGGGCTTTGTGGTTTTCTGAATCCCAACCCTAGGTGTAACCCTAACCCTAACCCTAGGCAGAGCCGGAAATCCGTCAATGGGCTGAGGCGAGTGCCAAGCAGAAAGAAGAGGAGGGAGAAAGTCTGGGGCATCGTCACGCTCCCCTTGGCATGCCTTTTGCGTGGTCAGTGTCCCTGGAGCTCGCAACTTTGTTGTTTTCTGAACCCTAACCCTAGGCATAACCCTAACCCTAGGCAGAGCCGGAAATCTGGCACTGGTCCAAGTCTGGCGCCAAGCAGAAAGAAGACGAGGGCGCAAGTTTGAGGCAGCGTCGCGCTCCCCGTGGCATGCCTTTTGCAAGGTCAGTGTCCCTGGGGCTCTGGGCTTTGTGGTTTTCCGAACGCTAACCCTCGGGGCAACCTTAACCCTAACCCTAGCCAGAGCCAGCAATCCGGCATTGGGCTGAGGCGAGAGCCAAGCAGAAAGAAGAGGAGGGAGCAAGTTTGGGGCAGCCTCACGCTCTCCTTGGCATGCCTTTTGCATTGTCAGTGTCCCTGGAGCTCTGGGCTTTGTGGTTTTCTGAACACAAACCCTAGGTGTAACCCTAACCCTAGGCAGAGCTGGAAATCTGTCAATGGGCTGAGGCGAGTGCCAAGCAGAAAGAAGAGGAGGGAGCAAGTTTGGGGCATCGTCCCGCTCCCCTTGGCACGTGTTTCGCATTGTCAGTGTCTTTGGAGCTCTGGGCTTTGTGGTTTTCTGAACGCTAACCCTAAGCATAAACCTAACCCTAACCCTGGGGAGCGCCGGACAAACCACATTGGGCTAATTCTGGCGCCAAGCAGAAAGAAGAGGAGGGAGCAAGTTTGGGGCAGCCTCACGCTCCCCTTGGCACGCCTCTTGCATTGTAAGTGTCCCTGGAGCTCTGGGCTTTGTGGTTTTCTGAACGCTAAACCTAAGCTTAAACCTAACCCTAACCCTGGGGAGAGCCGGACAAACCACATTGGGCTAATTCTGGCACCAAGCAGAAAGAAAAGGAGGTTGAAAGTTTGGGGCAGCCTCACGCTCCCCTTGGCATGCCTTTTGCGTGGTCAGTGTCCCTGGAGCTGCAGGCTTTGTGGTTTTCTGAACCTCAGCCCTAGGCGTAACCTTAACCCTAACCCAATGTAGAGCCAGAAACCTGGCATTGGTCCGAGCCTGGCACTAAACAGAAAGAATAGTAAGGAGCAAGTGTGGGGCAGCGTCGCGCTCCCCTTGCCATGCCTTTCGCATTGTCGGCGTCCCTGGAGCTCGCAACTTTGTTGTTTTCTGAACCCTAACCCTAGGCATAACCCTAACCCTAGGCAGAGCCGGAAATCTGGCACTGGTCCAAGTCTGGCACCAAGCAGAAAGAAGACGAGGGTGCAAGTTGAGGCAGCGTTGCGCTCCCCGTGGCATGCCTTTTGCAAGGCCAGTGTCCCTGGGGCTCTGGACTTTGTGGTTTCCTGAATCCTAACCCTAGGCGTAACCCTAACCCTAACCCTAGCCAGAGCCAGAAATCTGGCATCGATCCACGTCTGGCGCCAAAATGAAAGAAAAGGAGGTTGAAAGGTTGGGGCAGCGTCGCACTCCCCTTGGCATGTGTTTTGCGTTTTCCGTGTCCCTGGAGCTCTGGGCTTTGTGGTTTTCCGAACGCTAACCCTCGGGGCAACCCTAACCCTAACCTTAGGCAGAGCCAGCAATCCGGCATTGGGCTGAGGCGAGAGCCAAGCAGAAAGAAGAGGAGGGAGCAAGTCTGGGACATCGTCACGCTCCCCTTGGCATGCCTTTCGCGTTGTCAGTGTCCCTGGAGCTCTGGGCTTTGTGGTTTTCTGAACACAAACCCTAGGTGTAACCCTAACCCTAACCCTAGCCAGAGCTGGAAATCTGTCAATGGGCTGAGGCGAGTGCCAAGCAGAAAGAAGAGGAGGGAGAAAGTCTGGGGCATCGTCACGCTCTCCTTGGCATGACTTTTGCATTGTCAGTGTCTTTGGAGCTCTGGGCTTTGTGGTTTTCTTAATGCTAACCCTAAGCATAAACCTAACCCTAACCCTGGGGAGCGCCGGACGAACCACATTGGGCTAATTCTGGCGCCAAGCAGAAAGAAGAGGAGGGAGCAAGTTTGGGGCAGCATCACGCTCCCCTTGGCATGCCTTTCGCATTGTCAGCATCCCTGGAGCTCTGGGCTGTGTTGTTTTCTGAATCCTAACCCTAGGCGTAACCCTAACCCTAACCCTACGCAGAGCCGGAAATCTGGCATCGGTCTGAGTCTGGCGCCAAGCAGAAAGAAAAGGAGGTTGAAAGTTTGGGGCAGCCTCACGCTCCCCTTGGCATACCTTTTGCATTGTCAGTGTCCCTGGAGCTCTGGGCTTTGTGGTTTTCTGAATCCCAACCCTAGGTGTAACCCTAACCCTAACCCTAGGCAGAGCCGGAAATCCGTCAATGGGCTGAGGCGAGTGCCAAGCAGAAAGAAGAGGAGGGAGAAAGTCTGGGGCATCGTCACGCTCCCCTTGGCATGCCTTTTGCGTGGTCAGTGTCCCTGGAGCTCGCAACTTTGTTGTTTTCTGAACCCTAACCCTAGGCATAACCCTAACCCTAGGCAGAGCCGGAAATCTGGCACTGGTCCAAGTCTGGCGCCAAGCAGAAAGAAGACGAGGGCGCAAGTTTGAGGCAGCGTCGCGCTCCCCGTGGCATGCCTTTTGCAAGGTCAGTGTCCCTGGGGCTCTGGGCTTTGTGGTTTTCCGAACGCTAACCCTCGGGGCAACCTTAACCCTAACCCTAGCCAGAGCCAGCAATCCGGCATTGGGCTGAGGCGAGAGCCAAGCAGAAAGAAGAGGAGGGAGCAAGTTTGGGGCAGCCTCACGCTCTCCTTGGCATGCCTTTTGCATTGTCAGTGTCCCTGGAGCTCTGGGCTTTGTGGTTTTCTGAACACAAACCCTAGGTGTAACCCTAACCCTAGGCAGAGCTGGAAATCTGTCAATGGGCTGAGGCGAGTGCCAAGCAGAAAGAAGAGGAGGGAGCAAGTTTGGGGCATCGTCCCGCTCCCCTTGGCACGTGTTTCGCATTGTCAGTGTCTTTGGAGCTCTGGGCTTTGTGGTTTTCTGAACGCTAACCCTAAGCATAAACCTAACCCTAACCCTGGGGAGCACCGGACAAACCACATTGGGCTAATTCTGGCGCCAAGCAGAAAGAAGAGGAGGGAGCAAGTTTGGGGCAGCCTCACGCTCCCCTTGGCACGCCTCTTGCATTGTAAGTGTCCCTGGAGCTCTGGGCTTTGTGGTTTTCTGAACGCTAAACCTAAGCTTAAACCTAACCCTAACCCTGGGGAGAGCCGGACAAACCACATTGGGCTAATTCTGGCACCAAGCAGAAAGAAAAGGAGGTTGAAAGTTTGGGGCAGCCTCACGCTCCCCTTGGCATGCCTTTTGCGTGGTCAGTGTCCCTGGAGCTGCAGGCTTTGTGGTTTTCTGAACCTCAGCCCTAGGCGTAACCTTAACCCTAACGCAATGTAGAGCCAGAAACCTGGCATTGGTCCGAGCCTGGCACTAAACAGAAAGAATAGTAAGGAGCAAGTGTGGGGCAGCGTCGCGCTCCCCTTGCCATGCCTTTCGCATTGTCGGCGTCCCTGGAGCTCGCAACTTTGTTGTTTTCTGAACCCTAACCCTAGGCATAACCCTAACCCTAGGCAGAGCCGGAAATCTGGCACTGGTCCAAGTCTGGCACCAAGCAGAAAGAAGACGAGGGTGCAAGTTTGAGGCAGCGTTGCGCTCCCCGTGGCATGCCTTTTGCAAGGCCAGTGTCCCTGGGGCTCTGGACTTTGTGGTTTCCTGAATCCTAACCCTAGGCGTAACCCTAACCCTAACCCTAGCCAGAGCCAGAAATCTGGCATCGATCCACGTCTGGCGCCAAAATGAAAGAAAAGGAGGTTGAAAGGTTGGGGCAGCGTCGCACTCCCCTTGGCATGTGTTTTGCGTTTTCCGTGTCCCTGGAGCTCTGGGCTTTGTGGTTTTCCGAACGCTAACCCTCGGGGCAACCCTAACCCTAACCTTAGGCAGAGCCAGCAATCCGGCATTGGGCTGAGGCGAGAGCCAAGCAGAAAGAAGAGGAGGGAGCAAGTCTGGGACATCGTCACGCTCCCCTTGGCATGCCTTTCGCGTTGTCAGTGTCCCTGGAGCTCTGGGCTTTGTGGTTTTCTGAACACAAACCCTAGGTGTAACCCTAACCCTAACCCTAGCCAGAGCTGGAAATCTGTCAATGGGCTGAGGCGAGTGCCAAGCAGAAAGAAGAGGAGGGAGAAAGTCTGGGGCATCGTCACGCTCTCCTTGGCATGACTTTTGCATTGTCAGTGTCTTTGGAGCTCTGGGCTTTGTGGTTTTCTTAATGCTAACCCTAAGCATAAACCTAACCCTAACCCTGGGGAGCGCCGGACGAACCACATTGGGCTAATTCTGGCGCCAAGCAGAAAGAAGAGGAGGGAGCAAGTTTGGGGCAGCATCACGCTCCCCTTGGCATGCCTTTCGCATTGTCAGCATCCCTGGAGCTCTGGGCTGTGTTGTTTTCTGAATCCTAACCCTAGGCGTAACCCTAACCCTAACCCTACGCAGAGCCGGAAATCTGGCATCGGTCTGAGTCTGGCGCCAAGCAGAAAGAAAAGGAGGTTGAAAGTTTGGGGCAGCCTCACGCTCCCCTTGGCATACCTTTTGCATTGTCAGTGTCCCTGGAGCTCTGGGCTTTGTGGTTTTCTGAATCCCAACCCTAGGTGTAACCCTAACCCTAACCCTAGGCAGAGCCGGAAATCCGTCAATGGGCTGAGGCGAGTGCCAAGCAGAAAGAAGAGGAGGGAGAAAGTCTGGGGCATCGTCACGCTCCCCTTGCCATGCCTTTTGCGTGGTCAGTGTCCCTGGAGCTCGCAACTTTGTTGTTTTCTGAACCCTAACCCTAGGCATAACCCTAACCCTAGGCAGAGCCGGAAATCTGGCACTGGTCCAAGTCTGGCGCCAAGCAGAAAGAAGACGAGGGCGCAAGTTTGAGGCAGCGTCGCGCTCCCCGTGGCATGCCTTTTGCAAGGTCAGTGTCCCTGGGGCTCTGGGCTTTGTGGTTTTCCGAACGCTAACCCTCGGGGCAACCTTAACCCTAACCCTAGCCAGAGCCAGCAATCCGGCATTGGGCTGAGGCGAGAGCCAAGCAGAAAGAAGAGGAGGGAGCAAGTTTGGGGCAGCCTCACGCTCTCCTTGGCATGCCTTTTGCATTGTCAGTGTCCCTGGAGCTCTGGGCTTTGTGGTTTTCTGAACACAAACCCTAGGTGTAACCCTAACCCTAGGCAGAGCTGGAAATCTGTCAATGGGCTGAGGCGAGTGCCAAGCAGAAAGAAGAGGAGGGAGCAAGTTTGGGGCATCGTCCCGCTCCCCTTGGCACGTGTTTCGCATTGTCAGTGTCTTTGGAGCTCTGGGCTTTGTGGTTTTCTGAACGCTAACCCTAAGCATAAACCTAACCCTAACCCTGGGGAGCACCGGACAAACCACATTGGGCTAATTCTGGCGCCAAGCAGAAAGAAGAGGAGGGAGCAAGTTTGGGGCAGCCTCACGCTCCCCTTGGCACGCCTCTTGCATTGTAAGTGTCCCTGGAGCTCTGGGCTTTGTGGTTTTCTGAACGCTAAACCTAAGCTTAAACCTAACCCTAACCCTGGGGAGAGCCGGACAAACCACATTGGGCTAATTCTGGCACCAAGCAGAAAGAAAAGGAGGTTGAAAGTTTGGGGCAGCCTCACGCTCCCCTTGGCATGCCTTTTGCGTGGTCAGTGTCCCTGGAGCTGCAGGCTTTGTGGTTTTCTGAACCTCAGCCCTAGGCGTAACCTTAACCCTAACGCAATGTAGAGCCAGAAACCTGGCATTGGTCCGAGCCTGGCACTAAACAGAAAGAATAGTAAGGAGCAAGTGTGGGGCAGCGTCGCGCTCCCCTTGCCATGCCTTTCGCATTGTCGGCGTCCCTGGAGCTCGCAACTTTGTTGTTTTCTGAACCCTAACCCTAGGCATAACCCTAACCCTAGGCAGAGCCGGAAATCTGGCACTGGTCCAAGTCTGGCACCAAGCAGAAAGAAGACGAGGGTGCAAGTTTGAGGCAGCGTTGCGCTCCCCGTGGCATGCCTTTTGCAAGGCCAGTGTCCCTGGGGCTCTGGACTTTGTGGTTTCCTGAATCCTAACCCTAGGCGTAACCCTAACCCTAACCCTAGCCAGAGCCAGAAATCTGGCATCGATCCACGTCTGGCGCCAAAATGAAAGAAAAGGAGGTTGAAAGGTTGGGGCAGCGTCGCACTCCCCTTGGCATGTGTTTTGCGTTTTCCGTGTCCCTGGAGCTCTGGGCTTTGTGGTTTTCCGAACGCTAACCCTCGGGGCAACCCTAACCCTAACCTTAGGCAGAGCCAGCAATCCGGCATTGGGCTGAGGCGAGAGCCAAGCAGAAAGAAGAGGAGGGAGCAAGTCTGGGACATCGTCACGCTCCCCTTGGCATGCCTTTCGCGTTGTCAGTGTCCCTGGAGCTCTGGGCTTTGTGGTTTTCTGAACACAAACCCTAGGTGTAACCCTAACCCTAACCCTAGCCAGAGCTGGAAATCTGTCAATGGGCTGAGGCGAGTGCCAAGCAGAAAGAAGAGGAGGGAGAAAGTCTGGGGCATCGTCACGCTCTCCTTGGCATGACTTTTGCATTGTCAGTGTCTTTGGAGCTCTGGGCTTTGTGGTTTTCTTAATGCTAACCCTAAGCATAAACCTAACCCTAACCCTGGGGAGCGCCGGACGAACCACATTGGGCTAATTCTGGCGCCAAGCAGAAAGAAGAGGAGGGAGCAAGTTTGGGGCAGCATCACGCTCCCCTTGGCATGCCTTTCGCATTGTCAGCATCCCTGGAGCTCTGGGCTGTGTTGTTTTCTGAATCCTAACCCTAGGCGTAACCCTAACCCTAACCCTACGCAGAGCCGGAAATCTGGCATCGGTCTGAGTCTGGCGCCAAGCAGAAAGAAAAGGAGGTTGAAAGTTTGGGGCAGCCTCACGCTCCCCTTGGCATACCTTTTGCATTGTCAGTGTCCCTGGAGCTCTGGGCTTTGTGGTTTTCTGAATCCCAACCCTAGGTGTAACCCTAACCCTAACCCTAGGCAGAGCCGGAAATCCGTCAATGGGCTGAGGCGAGTGCCAAGCAGAAAGAAGAGGAGGGAGAAAGTCTGGGGCATCGTCACGCTCCCCTTGGCATGCCTTTTGCGTGGTCAGTGTCCCTGGAGCTCGCAACTTTGTTGTTTTCTGAACCCTAACCCTAGGCATAACCCTAACCCTAGGCAGAGCCGGAAATCTGGCACTGGTCCAAGTCTGGCGCCAAGCAGAAAGAAGACGAGGGCGCAAGTTTGAGGCAGCGTCGCGCTCCCCGTGGCATGCCTTTTGCAAGGTCAGTGTCCCTGGGGCTCTGGGCTTTGTGGTTTTCCGAACGCTAACCCTCGGGGCAACCTTAACCCTAACCCTAGCCAGAGCCAGCAATCCGGCATTGGGCTGAGGCGAGAGCCAAGCAGAAAGAAGAGGAGGGAGCAAGTTTGGGGCAGCCTCACGCTCTCCTTGGCATGCCTTTTGCATTGTCAGTGTCCCTGGAGCTCTGGGCTTTGTGGTTTTCTGAACACAAACCCTAGGTGTAACCCTAACCCTAGGCAGAGCTGGAAATCTGTCAATGGGCTGAGGCGAGTGCCAAGCAGAAAGAAGAGGAGGGAGCAAGTTTGGGGCATCGTCCCGCTCCCCTTGGCACGTGTTTCGCATTGTCAGTGTCTTTGGAGCTCTGGGCTTTGTGGTTTTCTGAACGCTAACCCTAAGCATAAACCTAACCCTAACCCTGGGGAGCACCGGACAAACCACATTGGGCTAATTCTGGCGCCAAGCAGAAAGAAGAGGAGGGAGCAAGTTTGGGGCAGCCTCACGCTCCCCTTGGCACGCCTCTTGCATTGTAAGTGTCCCTGGAGCTCTGGGCTTTGTGGTTTTCTGAACGCTAAACCTAAGCTTAAACCTAACCCTAACCCTGGGGAGAGCCGGACAAACCACATTGGGCTAATTCTGGCACCAAGCAGAAAGAAAAGGAGGTTGAAAGTTTGGGGCAGCCTCACGCTCCCCTTGGCATGCCTTTTGCGTGGTCAGTGTCCCTGGAGCTGCAGGCTTTGTGGTTTTCTGAACCTCAGCCCTAGGCGTAACCTTAACCCTAACGCAATGTAGAGCCAGAAACCTGGCATTGGTCCGAGCCTGGCACTAAACAGAAAGAATAGTAAGGAGCAAGTGTGGGGCAGCGTCGCGCTCCCCTTGCCATGCCTTTCGCATTGTCGGCGTCCCTGGAGCTCGCAACTTTGTTGTTTTCTGAACCCTAACCCTAGGCATAACCCTAACCCTAGGCAGAGCCGGAAATCTGGCACTGGTCCAAGTCTGGCACCAAGCAGAAAGAAGACGAGGGTGCAAGTTGAGGCAGCGTTGCGCTCCCCGTGGCATGCCTTTTGCAAGGCCAGTGTCCCTGGGGCTCTGGACTTTGTGGTTTCCTGAATCCTAACCCTAGGCGTAACCCTAACCCTAACCCTAGCCAGAGCCAGAAATCTGGCATCGATCCACGTCTGGCGCCAAAATGAAAGAAAAGGAGGTTGAAAGGTTGGGGCAGCGTCGCACTCCCCTTGGCATGTGTTTTGCGTTTTCCGTGTCCCTGGAGCTCTGGGCTTTGTGGTTTTCCGAACGCTAACCCTCGGGGCAACCCTAACCCTAACCTTAGGCAGAGCCAGCAATCCGGCATTGGGCTGAGGCGAGAGCCAAGCAGAAAGAAGAGGAGGGAGCAAGTCTGGGACATCGTCACGCTCCCCTTGGCATGCCTTTCGCGTTGTCAGTGTCCCTGGAGCTCTGGGCTTTGTGGTTTTCTGAACACAAACCCTAGGTGTAACCCTAACCCTAACCCTAGCCAGAGCTGGAAATCTGTCAATGGGCTGAGGCGAGTGCCAAGCAGAAAGAAGAGGAGGGAGAAAGTCTGGGGCATCGTCACGCTCTCCTTGGCATGACTTTTGCATTGTCAGTGTCTTTGGAGCTCTGGGCTTTGTGGTTTTCTTAATGCTAACCCTAAGCATAAACCTAACCCTAACCCTGGGGAGCGCCGGACGAACCACATTGGGCTAATTCTGGCGCCAAGCAGAAAGAAGAGGAGGGAGCAAGTTTGGGGCAGCATCACGCTCCCCTTGGCATGCCTTTCGCATTGTCAGCATCCCTGGAGCTCTGGGCTGTGTTGTTTTCTGAATCCTAACCCTAGGCGTAACCCTAACCCTAACCCTACGCAGAGCCGGAAATCTGGCATCGGTCTGAGTCTGGCGCCAAGCAGAAAGAAAAGGAGGTTGAAAGTTTGGGGCAGCCTCACGCTCCCCTTGGCATACCTTTTGCATTGTCAGTGTCCCTGGAGCTCTGGGCTTTGTGGTTTTCTGAATCCCAACCCTAGGTGTAACCCTAACCCTAACCCTAGGCAGAGCCGGAAATCCGTCAATGGGCTGAGGCGAGTGCCAAGCAGAAAGAAGAGGAGGGAGAAAGTCTGGGGCATCGTCACGCTCCCCTTGGCATGCCTTTTGCGTGGTCAGTGTCCCTGGAGCTCGCAACTTTGTTGTTTTCTGAACCCTAACCCTAGGCATAACCCTAACCCTAGGCAGAGCCGGAAATCTGGCACTGGTCCAAGTCTGGCACCAAGCAGAAAGAAGACGAGGGTGCAAGTTTGAGGCAGCGTCGCGCTCCCCGTGGCATGCCTTTTGCAAGGCCAGTGTCCCTGGGGCTCTGGACTTTGTGGTTTTCCGAACGCTAACCCTAGGCGTAACTCTAACCCTAACCCTAGCCAGAGCCAGAAATCTGGCATCGGTCCACGTCTGGCGCCAAAATGAAAGAAAAGGAGGTTGAAAGGTTGGGGCAGCGTCGCACTCCCCGTGGCATGTGTTTTGCGTTTTCCGTGTCCCTGGAGCTCTGGGCTTTGTGGTTTTCTGAACACAAACCCTAGGTGTAACCCTAACCCTAACCCTAGGCAGAGCTGGAAATCTGTCAATGGGCTGAGGCGAGTGCCAAGCAGAAAGAAGAGGAGGGAGCAAGTTTGGGGCATCGTCCCGCTCCCCTTGGCACGTGTTTCGCATTGTCAGTGTCTTTGGCGCTCTGGGCTTTGTGGTTTCTGAATCGCTAATCCCCTCAAAGCATAAACCTAACCTAAACCCTGGGGAGCCCGGACAAAACCACATTGGGCTAATTCTGGCGCCAAGCAGAAAGAAGAGGAGGGAGGCAAGTTTGGGGCAGCCTCACGCTCCCCTTGGCTACGCCTTTTGCATTCGTAAGTGTCCCTGGAGCTCTGGGCTTTGTGGTTTTCTGACGCTAACCTATAGCTTCAACCTAACCCTAACCCTGGGGCAAGCTGGACCAGAACCACATTGGGGCTAAATTCTGGGCCACATGCCAAGCAGAAAGAAGAGGAGCGGAGAAAGCTCTGGGCATCGTCCACGCTCCCCTTGGCATGCCTTTCGCGTTGTCAGTGTCCCTGGAGCTCTGGGGCTTTGTGGTTTTCTGAACACAAACCCTAGGTGTAACCCTAACCCTAACCCTAGGCCAGAGCTGGAAATCTGTCAATGGGCTGAGGCGAGTGCCAAGCAGAAAGAAGAGGAGGGAGAAAGTCTGGGGCATCGTCACGCTCTCCTTGGCATGACTTTTGCATTGCAGTGTCTTGGAGCTCTGGGCTTGTGGTTTTCTTAATGCTAACCCTAAGCATAAACCTAACCCTAACCTGGGGAGCGCCGGACGAACCACATTGGGCTAATTCTGGCGCCAAGCAGAAAGAAGAGGAGGGAGCAAGTTTGGGGCAGCATCACGCTCCCCTTGGCATGCCTTTCGCATTGTCAGCATCCCTGGAGCTCTGGGCTGTGTTGTTTTCTGAATCCTAACCCTAGGCGTAACCCTAACCCTAACCCTACGCAGAGCCGGAAATCTGGCATCGGTCTGAGTCTGGCGCCAAGCAGAAAGAAAAGGAGGTTGAAAGTTTGGGGCAGCCTCACGCTCCCCTTGGCATACCTTTTGCATTGTCAGTGTCCCTGGAGCTCTGGGCTTTGTGGTTTTCTGAATCCCAACCCTAGGTGTAACCCTAACCCTAACCCTAGGCAGAGCCGGAAATCCGTCAATGGGCTGAGGCGAGTGCCAAGCAGAAAGAAGAGGAGGGAGAAAGTCTGGGGCATCGTCACGCTCCCCTTGGCATGCCTTTTGCGTGGTCAGTGTCCCTGGAGCTCGCAACTTTGTTGTTTTCTGAACCCTAACCCTAGGCATAACCCTAACCCTAGGCAGAGCCGGAAATCTGGCACTGGTCCAAGTCTGGCGCCAAGCAGAAAGAAGACGAGGGCGCAAGTTTGAGGCAGCGTCGCGCTCCCCGTGGCATGCCTTTTGCAAGGTCAGTGTCCCTGGGGCTCTGGGCTTTGTGGTTTTCCGAACGCTAACCCTCGGGGCAACCTTAACCCTAACCCTAGCCAGAGCCAGCAATCCGGCATTGGGCTGAGGCGAGAGCCAAGCAGAAAGAAGAGGAGGGAGCAAGTTTGGGGCAGCCTCACGCTCTCCTTGGCATGCCTTTTGCATTGTCAGTGTCCCTGGAGCTCTGGGCTTTGTGGTTTTCTGAACACAAACCCTAGGTGTAACCCTAACCCTAGGCAGAGCTGGAAATCTGTCAATGGGCTGAGGCGAGTGCCAAGCAGAAAGAAGAGGAGGGAGCAAGTTTGGGGCATCGTCCCGCTCCCCTTGGCACGTGTTTCGCATTGTCAGTGTCTTTGGAGCTCTGGGCTTTGTGGTTTTCTGAACGCTAACCCTAAGCATAAACCTAACCCTAACCCTGGGGAGCGCCGGACAAACCACATTGGGCTAATTCTGGCGCCAAGCAGAAAGAAGAGGAGGGAGCAAGTTTGGGGCAGCCTCACGCTCCCCTTGGCACGCCTCTTGCATTGTAAGTGTCCCTGGAGCTCTGGGCTTTGTGGTTTTCTGAACGCTAAACCTAAGCTTAAACCTAACCCTAACCCTGGGGAGAGCCGGACAAACCACATTGGGCTAATTCTGGCACCAAGCAGAAAGAAAAGGAGGTTGAAAGTTTGGGGCAGCCTCACGCTCCCCTTGGCATGCCTTTTGCGTGGTCAGTGTCCCTGGAGCTGCAGGCTTTGTGGTTTTCTGAACCTCAGCCCTAGGCGTAACCTTAACCCTAACCAAATACAGAGCCAGAAATCTGGCATTGGTCCGAGCCTGGCACTAAACAGAAAGAATAGTAAGGAGCAAGTGTGGGGCAGCGTCGCGCTCCCCTTGCCATGCCTTTCGCATTGTCGGCGTTCCTGGAGCTCGCAACTTTGTTGTTTTCTGAACCCTAACCCTAGGCATAACCCTAACCCTAGGCAGAGCCGGAAATCTGGCACTGGTCCAAGTCTGGCACCAAGCAGAAAGAAGACGAGGGTGCAAGTTTGAGGCAGCGTCGCGCTCCCCGTGGCATGCCTTTTGCAAGGCCAGTGTCCCTGGGGCTCTGGACTTTGTGGTTTTCCGAACGCTAACCCTAGGCGTAACTCTAACCCTAACCCTAGCCAGAGCCAGAAATCTGGCATCGGTCCACGTCTGGCGCCAAAATGAAAGAAAAGGAGGTTGAAAGGTTGGGGCAGCGTCGCACTCCCCGTGGCATGTGTTTTGCGTTTTCCGTGTCCCTGGAGCTCTGGGCTTTGTGGTTTTCCGAACGCTAACCCTCGGGGCAACCCTAACCCTAACCTTAGGCAGAGCCAGCAATCCGGCATTGGGCTGAGGCGAGAGCCAAGCAGAAAGAAGAGGAGGGAGCAAGTCTGGGACATCGTCACGCTCCCCTTGGCATGCCTTTCGCGTTGTCAGTGTCCCTGGAGCTCTGGGCTTTGTGGTTTTCTGAACACAAACCCTAGGTGTAACCCTAACCCTAACCCTAGCCAGAGCTGGAAATCTGTCAATGGGCTGAGGCGAGTGCCAAGCAGAAAGAAGAGGAGGGAGAAAGTCTGGGGCATCGTCACGCTCTCCTTGGCATGACTTTTGCATTGTCAGTGTCTTTGGAGCTCTGGGCTTTGTGGTTTTCTTAATGCTAACCCTAAGCATAAACCTAACCCTAACCCTGGGGAGCGCCGGACGAACCACATTGGGCTAATTCTGGCGCCAAGCAGAAAGAAGAGGAGGGAGCAAGTTTGGGGCAGCATCACGCTCCCCTTGGCATGCCTTTCGCATTGTCAGCATCCCTGGAGCTCTGGGCTGTGTTGTTTTCTGAATCCTAACCCTAGGCGTAACCCTAACCCTAACCCTACGCAGAGCCGGAAATCTGGCATCGGTCTGAGTCTGGCGCCAAGCAGAAAGAAAAGGAGGTTGAAAGTTTGGGGCAGCCTCACGCTCCCCTTGGCATACCTTTTGCATTGTCAGTGTCCCTGGAGCTCTGGGCTTTGTGGTTTTCTGAATCCCAACCCTAGGTGTAACCCTAACCCTAACCCTAGGCAGAGCCGGAAATCCGTCAATGGGCTGAGGCGAGTGCCAAGCAGAAAGAAGAGGAGGGAGAAAGTCTGGGGCATCGTCACGCTCCCCTTGGCATGCCTTTTGCGTGGTCAGTGTCCCTGGAGCTCGCAACTTTGTTGTTTTCTGAACCCTAACCCTAGGCATAACCCTAACCCTAGGCAGAGCCGGAAATCTGGCACTGGTCCAAGTCTGGCGCCAAGCAGAAAGAAGACGAGGGCGCAAGTTTGAGGCAGCGTCGCGCTCCCCGTGGCATGCCTTTTGCAAGGTCAGTGTCCCTGGGGCTCTGGGCTTTGTGGTTTTTCCGAACGCTAACCCTCGGGGCAACCTTAACCCTAACCCTAGCCAGAGCCAGCAATCCGGCATTGGGCTGAGGCGAGAGCCAAGCAGAAAGAAGAGGAGGGAGCAAGTTTGGGGCAGCCTCACGCTCTCCTTGGCATGCCTTTTGCATTGTCAGTGTCCCTGGAGCTCTGGGCTTTGTGGTTTTCTGAACACAAACCCTAGGTGTAACCCTAACCCTAGGCAGAGCTGGAAATCTGTCAATGGGCTGAGGCGAGTGCCAAGCAGAAAGAAGAGGAGGGAGCAAGTTTGGGGCATCGTCCCGCTCCCCTTGGCACGTGTTTCGCATTGTCAGTGTCTTTGGAGCTCTGGGCTTTGTGGTTTCTGAACGCTAACCCTAAGCATAAACCTAACCCTAACCCTGGGGAGCGCCGGACAAACCACATTGGGCTAATTCTGGCGCCAAGCAGAAAGAAGAGGAGGGAGCAAGTTTGGGGCAGCATCACGCTCCCCTTGGCACGCCTTTTGCATTGTAAGTGTCCCTGGAGCTCTGGGCTTTGTGGTTTTCTGAACGCTAAACCTAAGCTTAAACCTAACCCTAACCCTGGGGAGAGCCGGACAAACCACATTGGGCTAATTCTGGCACCAAGCAGAAAGAAAAGGAGGTTGAAAGTTTGGGGCAGCCTCACGCTCCCCTTGGCATGCCTTTTGCCTGGTCAGTGTCCCTGGAGCTGCAGGCTTTGTGGTTTTCTGAACCTCAGCCCTAGGCGTAACCTTAACCCTAACCCAATACAGAGCCAGAAATCTGGCATTGGTCCGAGCCTGGGCACTAAACAGAAAGAATAGTAAGGAGCAAGTGTGGGGCAGCGTCGCGCTCCCCTTGCCATGCCTTTCGCATTGTCGGGCGTTCCTGGAGCTCGCAACTTTGTTGTTTTCTGAACCCTAACCCTAGGCATAACCCTAACCCTAGCAGAGCGGAAATCTGGCACTGGTCCAAGTCTGGCACCAAGCAGAAAGAAGACGAGGGTGCAAGTTTGAGGCAGCGTCGCGCTCCCCGTGGCATGCCTTTTGCAAGGCCAGTGTCCCTGGGGGCTCTGGACTTTGTGGTTTTCCGAACGCTAACCCTAGGCGTAACTCTAACCCTAACCCTAGCCAGAGCCAGAAATCTGGCATCGGTCCACGTCTGGCGCCAAAATGAAAGAAAAGGAGGTTGAAAGGTTGGGGCAGCGTCGCACTCCCCGTGGCATGTGGTTTTTGCGTTTTCCGTGTCCCTGGAGCTCTGGGCTTTGTGGTTTTCCGAACGCTAACCCTCGGGGCAACCCTAACCCTAACCTTAGGCCAGAGCCAGCAATCCGGCATTGGGCTGAGGCGAGAGCCATAGCAGAAAGAAGAGGAGGGAGCAAGTCTGGGACATCGTCACGCTCCCCTTGGCATGCCTTTCGCGTTGTCAGTGTCCCTGGAGCTCTGGGCTTCTGTGGTTTTTCTGAACACAAACCCTAGGTGTAACCCTAACCCTAACCCTAGCGCAGAAGCTGGAAACCTGTCAATGGGCTGAGGCCGAGTGCCAAGCAGAAAGAAGAGGAGGGAGAAAGTCTGGGGCATCGTCACGCTCTCCTTGGCATGACTTTTGCATTGTCAGTGTCTTTGGAGCTCTGGGCTTTGTGGTTTTCTAATGCTAACCCTAAGCATAAACCTAACCCTAACCCTGGGGAGCGCCGGACAACCACATTGGGGCTAATTCTGGCCGCCAAGCAGAAAGAAGAGGAGGGAGCAAGGTTTGGGGGCAGCAGTCACGCTCCCCCTTGGCATGCCTTTGCGGCATTGTCAGCATCCCTGGAGCTCTGGGCTGTGTTGTTTTTCTGAATCCTAACCCTAAGGCGGTAACCTCACTCTAACTCCATACCTCCCAGAGCGGAAATCTGGCCATCGTCGTGAGTCTGCGGCACCAAAATGAAAGAGAAAGGAGGTTGAAATTTTGGGGCAGCCTCACGCTTCCCCTTGGCATACCTTTTCGCATTGGTCAGGTGTCGCCTGGAGCTTCTGGGCTTTGTGGTTTTTCTGAATCCCAACCCTAGGTGTAACCGCTAACCCTAAACCCTAGGCAGAGCGGAAATCCGTCAATGGGCTGAGGCGAGTTGCCGCAGCAGAAGAGTGGAGGGAGAAAGTCTGGGGATCGTCACGCTCCCTTGGCATGCCTTTTGCGTGGTCAGTGTCCCTGGAGCTCGCAACTTGTTGTTTTCTGAACCCTAACCCTAGGCATACCCTAACCCTAGCAGAGCCGGAAATCTGGCACTGGTCCAAAGTTCTGGGCGCCAAGCAGAAAGAAGACGAGGGCGCAAGTTCTGAGGCAGCGTCGCGCTCCCCGTGGGCATGCCTTTTGCAAGGCAGTGTCCCTGGGGCTCTGGGCTTTGTGGTTTTCCGAACGCTAACCCTCGGCAACCTAACCCTTAACCCTAGCCAGAGCCAGCAATCCGGCATTGGTCCCAC
>JACSVZ010000004.1:1047341-1065637 GCA_014706295.1 Lycocorax pyrrhopterus obiensis
GAGCCAAGCAGATAGAAGAGGAGGGAGCAAGTTTGGGGCAGCGTCACGCTCCCCTTGGCATGCCTTTTCGCCATTGTCAGGCGGTCTCCTGGAGCTCTGGACTTTGTGGTTTTCTGAACGCTAACCCTAGGCATAACCCTAACCCTAGCCCCTAGCCAGAGCCAGAAATCTGGCATCGGTCCGAATCTGGCGCCCGAAATGAAAGAAAAGGAGGTTGAAAGGTTGGGCCAGCGTCACACTCCCCTTGGCATGTGTTTTGCGTTTTCCGTGTCCCTGGAGCTCTGGGCTGTGTTGTTTTCCTGAATCCTAACCCTAGGCGTGACCCTAACCCTAACCCTAGGCAGAGCCCGAAATCTGGCATCGGTCTGAGTCTGGCGCCAAGCAGAAAGAAAGGAGGTTGAAAGTTTGGGGCAGCGTCACGCTCCCCTTGGCATGCCTTTTGCATTGTCAGTGTCCCTGGAGCTCTGGGCTTTGTGGTTTTCTGAATCCCAGCCCTAGGTGTAACCCTAACCCTAACCCTAGGCAGAGCTGGAAATCTGTCAGTGGGCTGAGGCGAGTACCAAACAGAAAGAAGAGTAGGGAGAAAGTCTGGGGCATCGTCATGCTCCCCTTGGCATGCCTTTCGCATTGTCAGTGTCTTTGGGGCTCTGGGCTTTGTGGTTTTCTGAACGCTAACCTCGGGGCAACCTTAACCCTAACCTTAGGCAGAGGCAGCAATCCGGCATTGGGCTGAGGCGAGAGCCAAGCAGATAGAAGACGAGGGAGCAAGTTTGGGGCAGCGTCAAGCTCCCCTTGGCATGCCTTTCGCATTGGCAGCATCCGTGGAGCTCTGGGCTTTGTGGTTTTCTGAATCCCATCCCTAGGTGTAGCCCTAACCCTAACCCTAGGCAGAGCTGGAAATCTGTCAATGGGTTGAGGTGAGTGCCAAGCAGAAAGAAAAGGAGGTTGAAAGTTTGGGGCAGCCTCACGCTCCCCTTGGCATGCCTTTTGCGTGGTCAGTGTCCCTGCAGCTGCAGGCTTTGTGGTTTTCTGAACCTCAGCCCTAGGCGTAACCTTAACCCTAACCCAACGTAGAGCCAGAAATCTGGCATTGGTCCGAGTCTGGCACTAAACAGAAAGAATAGTAAGGAGCAAGTGTGGGGCAGCGTCAAGCTCCCCTTGGCATGCCTTTCGCATTGGCAGTGTCCCTGGAGCTCTGGGCTTTGTGGTTTTCTGAATCCCAACCCTAGGTGTAACCCTAACCCTAACCCTAACCCTAGGCAGAGCTGGAAATCTGTCAATGGGCTGAGGCGAGTGCCAAGCAGAAAGAAAAGGAGGTTGAAAGTTTGGGGCAGCCTCACGCTCCCCTTGGCATGCCTTTTGCGTGGTCAGTGTCCCTGGAGCTGCAGGCTTTGTGGTTTTCTGAACCTCAGCCCTAGGCGTAACCTTAACCCTAACCCAATGTAGAGCCAGAAACCTGGCATTGGTCCGAGTCTGGCACTAAACAGAAAGAATAGTAAGGAGCAAGTTTGAGGCAGCGTCGCGCTCCCCGTGGCATGCCTTTTGCAAGGTCAGTGTCCCTGGGGCTCTGGACTTTGTGGTTTTCTGAACGCTAACCCTAGGCGTAACCCTAACCCTAACCCTACGCAGAGCCGGAAATCTGGCATCGGTCCACGTCTGGCGCCAAAATGAAAGAAAAGGAGGTTGAAAGGTTGGGGCAGCGTCGCACTCCCCTTGGCATGTGTTTTGCGTTTTCCGTGTCCCTGGAGCTCTGGGCTTTGTGGTTTTCCGAATGCTAACCCTCGGGGCAACCTTAACCCTAACCTTAGGCAGAGCCAGCAATCGGGCATTGGGCTGAGGCGAGAGCCAAGCAGATAGAAGAGGAGGGAGCAAGTTTGGGGCAGCGTCACGCTCCCCTTGGCATGCCTTTTGCGTGGTCAGCGTCCCTGGAGCTCTGGGCTTTGTGGTTTTCTGAACGCTAAACCTAAGCATAAACCTAACCCTAACCCTGGGGAGCGCCAGACGGACCACATTGGACTAATTCTGGCGCCAAGCAGAAAGAAGAGGAGGGGACAAGTTTGGGGCAGCGTCAAGCTCCCCTTGGCATGCCTTTCGCATTGGCAGCATCCGTGGAGCTCTGGGCTTTGTGGTTTTCTGAATCCCAACCCTAGGTGTAACCCTAACCCTAACCCTAGGCAGAGCTGGAAATCTGTCAATGGGTTGAGGTGAGTGCCAAGCAGAAAGAAAAGGAGGTTGAAAGTTTGGGGCAGCCTCACGCTCCCCTTGGTATGCCTTTTGCGTGGTCAGTGTCCCTGGATCTGCAGGCTTTGTGGTTTTCTGAACCTCAGCCCTAGGCGTAACCTTAACCCTAACCCAACGTAGAGCCAGAAATCTGGCATTGGTCCGAGTCTGGCACTAAACAGAAAGAATAGTAAGGAGCAAGTGTGAGGCAGCGTCGCGCTCACCTTGGCATGCCTTTCGCATTGTCGGCGTCCCTGGAGCTCGCAACTTTGTTGTTTTCTGAACCCTAACCCTAGGCAGAGCCGGAAATCTGGCACTGGTCCAAGTCTGGCGCCAAGCAGAAAGAAGATGAGGGAGCAAGTTTGGGGCAGCGTCAAGCTCCCCTTGGCATGCCTTTCGCATTGTCAGCGTCCCTGGAGCTCTGGGCTGTGTTGTTTTCTGAATCCTAACCCTAGGCATAACCCTAACCCTAACCCTAGCCAGAGCTGGAAATCTGGCATCCGTCTGAATCTGGCGCCGAAATGAAAGAAAAGGAGGTTGAAAGGCTGGGGCAGCGTCGCACTCCCCTTGGCATGTGTTTTGCGTTTTCCGTGTCCCTGGAGCTCTGGGCTTTGTGGTTTTCCGAACGCTAACCCTCGGGGCAACCTTAACCCTAACCTTAGGCAGAGCCAGCAATCTGGCATTGGGCTGAGGCGAGAGCCAAGCAGATAGAAGAGGAGGGAGCAAGTTTGGGGCAGCGTCACGCTCCCCTTGGCATGCCTTTTGCATTGTCAGTGTCCCTGGAGCTCTGGGCTTTGTGGTTTTCCGAACGCTAAACCTAAGCATAAACCTAACCCTAACCCTGGGGAGCGCCAGACGGACCACATTGGACTAATGCTGGCGCCAAGCAGATAGAAGAGGAGGGGACAAGTTTGGGGCAGCGTCAAGCTCCCCTTGGCATGCCTTTCGCATTGGCAGCATCCGTGGAGCTCTGGGCTTTGTGGTTTTCTGAATCCCAGCCCTAGGCCTAACCTTAACCCTAACCCAACGTAGAGCCAGGAATCTGGCATTGGTGCGAGTCTGGCACTAAACAGAAAGAATAGCAAGGAGCAAGTGTGGGGCAGCGTCGCGCTCCCCTTGGCATGCCTTTCGCATTGTCGGCGTCCCTGGAGCTCGCAACTTTGTTGTTTTCTGAACCCTAAGCCTAGGCAGAGCCGGAAATCTGGCACTGGTCCAAGTCTGGCGCCAAGCAGAAAGAAGATGAGGGAGCAAGTGTGCGGCAGCGTCAAGCTCCCCTTGGCATGCCTTTCGCATTGTCAGCGTCCCTGGAGCTCTGGGCTGTGTTGTTTTCTGAATCCTAACCCTAGGCATAACCCTAACCCTAACCCTAGCCAGAGCTGGAAATCTGGCATCGGTCCGAATCTGGCGCCGAAATGAAAGAAAAGGAGGTTGAAAGATTGGGGCAGCGTCGCACTCCCCTTGGCATGTGTTTTGTATTTTCCGTGTCCCTGGAGCTCTGAGCTTTGTGGTTTTCCGAACGCTAACCCTCGGGGCAACCTTAACCCTAACCTTAGGCAGAGGCAGCAATCCGGCATTGGGCTGAGGCGAGAGCCAAGCAGAAAGAAGAGGAGGGAGCAAGTTTGGGGCAGCGTCACGCTCCCCTTGGCATGCCTTTTGCGTGGTCAGTGTCCCTGGAGCTGCAGGCTTTGTGGTTTTCTGAACCTCAGCCCTAGGCGTAACCCTAACCCTAACCCTACGCAGAGCCGGAAATCTGGCATCGGTCTGAGTCTGGCGCCAAGCAGAAAGTAAAGGAGGGAGCAAGTTTGGGGCAGCGTCAAGCTCCCCTTGGCATGCCTTTCGCATTGGCAGTGTCCCTGGAGCTCTGGGCTTTGTGGTTTTCTGAATCCCAGCCCTAGGTGTAACCCTAACCCTAACCCTAGGCAGAGCTGGAAATCTGTCAATGGGCTGAGGCGAGTGCCAAGCAGAAAGAAAAGGAGGTTGAAAGTTTGGGGCAGCCTCACGCTCCCCTTGGCATGCCTTTTGCGTGGTCAGTGTCCCTGGAGCTGCAGGCTTTGTGGTTTTCTGAACCTCAGCCCTAGGCGTAACCCTAACCCTAACCCTACGCAGAGCCGGAAATCTGGCATCGGTCTGAGTCTGGCGCCAAGCAGAATGAAAAGGAGGGAGCAAGTTTGGGGCAGCGTCAAGCTCCCCTTGGCATGCCTTTCGCATTGGCAGTGTCCCTGGAGCTCTGGGCTTTGTGGTTTTCTGAACGCTAACCCTAAGCATAAACCTAACCCTAACCCTGGGGAGCGCCAGACGAACCACATGGGGCTAATTCTGGCGCCAAGCAGAAAGAAGAGGAGGGAGCAAGTTTGGGGCAGCGTCAAGCTCCCCTTGGCATGCCTTTCGCATTGGCAGCATCCGTGGAGCTCTGGGCTTTGTGATTTTCTGAATCCCAACCCTAGGTGTAGCCCTAACCCTAACCCTAGGCAGAGCTGGAAATCTGTCAATGGGTTGAGGTGAGTGCCAAGCAGAAAGAAAAGGAGGTTGAAAGTTTGGGGCAGCCTCACGCTCCCCTTGGCATGCCTTTTGCGTGGTCAGTGTCCCTGGAGCTGCAGGCTTTGTGGTTTTCTGAACCTCAGCCCTAGGCGTAACCTTAACCCTAACCCAACGTAGAGCCAGAAATCTGGCATTGGTCCGAGTCTGGCACTAAACAGAAAGAATAGTAAGGAGCAAGTGTGGGGCAGCGTCGCGCTCCCCTTGGCATGCCTTTCGCATTGTCGGCGTCCCTGGAGCTCGCAACTTTGTTGTTTTCTGAACCCTAACCCTAGGCAGAGCCGGAAATCTGGCACTGGTCCAAGTCTGGCGCCAAGCAGAAAGAAGATGAGGGAGCAAGTTTGGGGCAGCGTCAAGCTCCCCTTGGCATGCCTTTCGCATTGTCAGCGTCCCTGGAGCTCTGGGCTGTGTTGTTTTCTGAATCCTAACCCTAGGCATAACCCTAACCCTAACCCTAGCCAGAGCTGGAAATCTGGCATCGGTCCGAATCTGGCGCCGAAATGAAGGAAAAGGAGGTTGAAAGGCTGGGGCAGCGTCCGCACTCCCCTTGGCATGTGTTTTGCGTTTTCCGTGTCCCTGGAGCTCTGGGCTTTGTGGTTTTCCGAACGCTAACCCTCGGGGCAACCTTAACCCTAACCTTAGGCAGAGCCAGCAACCCGGCATTGGGCTGAGGCGAGAGCCAAGCAGATAGAAGAGGAGGGAGCAAGTTTGGGGCAGCGTCACGCTCCCCTTGGCATGCCTTTTGCGTGGTCAGTGTCCCTGGGGCTCTGGACTTTGTGGTTTTCTGAACGCTAACCCTAGGCATAACCCTAACCCTAGCCCTAGCCAGAGCCAGAAATCTGGCATCGGTCCGAATCTGGCGCCGAAATGAAAGAAAAGGAGGTTGAAAGGTTGGGCCAGCGTCACACTCCCCTTGGCATGTGTTTTGTGTTTTCCGTGTCCCTGGAGCTCTGGGCTGTGTTGTTTTCTGAATCCTAACCCTAGGCGTGACCCTAACCCTAACCCTAGGCAGAGCCCGAAATCTGGCATCGGTCTGAGTCTGGCGCCAAGCAGAAAGAAAAGGAGGTTGAAAGTTTGGGGCAGCGTCACGCTCCCCTTGGCATGCCTTTTGCATTGTCAGTGTCCCTGGAGCTCTGGGCTTTGTGGTTTTCTGAATCCCAGCCCTAGGTGTAACCCTAACCCTAACCCTAGGCAGAGCTGGAAATCTGTCAGTGGGCTGAGGCGAGTACCAAACAGAAAGAAGAGTAGGGAGAAAGTCTGGGGCATCGTCATGCTCCCCTTGGCATGCCTTTCGCATTGTCAGTGTCTTTGGGGCTCTGGGCTTTGTGGTTTTCTGAACGCTAACCCTCGGGGCAACCTTAACCCTAACCTTAGGCAGAGGCAGCAATCCGGCATTGGGCTGAGGCGAGAGCCAAGCAGATAGAAGACGAGGGAGCAAGTTTGGGGCAGCGTCAAGCTCCCCTTGGCATGCCTTTCGCATTGGCAGCATCCGTGGAGCTCTGGGCTTTGTGGTTTTCTGAATCCCATCCCTAGGTGTAGCCCTAACCCTAACCCTAGGCAGAGCTGGAAATCTGTCAATGGGTTGAGGTGAGTGCCAAGCAGAAAGAAAAGGAGGTTGAAAGTTTGGGGCAGCCTCACGCTCCCCTTGGCATGCCTTTTGCGTGGTCAGTGTCCCTGCAGCTGCAGGCTTTGTGGTTTTCTGAACCTCAGCCCTAGGCGTAACCTTAACCCTAACCCAACGTAGAGCCAGAAATCTGGCATTGGTCCGAGTCTGGCACTAAACAGAAAGAATAGTAAGGAGCAAGTGTGGGGCAGCGTCAAGCTCCCCTTGGCATGCCTTTCGCATTGGCAGTGTCCCTGGAGCTCTGGGCTTTGTGGTTTTCTGAATCCCAACCCTAGGTGTAACCCTAACCCTAACCCTAACCCTAGGCAGAGCTGGAAATCTGTCAATGGGCTGAGGCGAGTGCCAAGCAGAAAGAAAAGGAGGTTGAAAGTTTGGGGCAGCCTCACGCTCCCCTTGGCATGCCTTTTGCGTGGTCAGTGTCCCTGGAGCTGCAGGCTTTGTGGTTTTCTGAACCTCAGCCCTAGGCGTAACCTTAACCCTAACCCAATGTAGAGCCAGAAACCTGGCATTGGTCCGAGTCTGGCACTAAACAGAAAGAATAGTAAGGAGCAAGTTTGAGGCAGCGTCGCGCTCCCCGTGGCATGCCTTTTGCAAGGTCAGTGTCCCTGGGGCTCTGGACTTTGTGGTTTTCTGAACGCTAACCCTAGGCGTAACCCTAACCCTAACCCTACGCAGAGCCGGAAATCTGGCATCGGTCCACGTCTGGCGCCAAAATGAAAGAAAAGGAGGTTGAAAGGTTGGGGCAGCGTCGCACTCCCCTTGGCATGTGTTTTGCGTTTTCCGTGTCCCTGGAGCTCTGGGCTTTGTGGTTTTCCGAATGCTAACCCTCGGGGCAACCTTAACCCTAACCTTAGGCAGAGCCAGCAATCGGGCATTGGGCTGAGGCGAGAGCCAAGCAGATAGAAGAGGAGGGAGCAAGTTTGGGGCAGCGTCACGCTCCCCTTGGCATGCCTTTTGCGTGGTCAGCGTCCCTGGAGCTCTGGGCTTTGTGGTTTTCTGAACGCTAAACCTAAGCATAAACCTAACCCTAACCCTGGGGAGCGCCAGACGGACCACATTGGACTAATTCTGGCGCCAAGCAGAAAGAAGAGGAGGGGACAAGTTTGGGGCAGCGTCAAGCTCCCCTTGGCATGCCTTTCGCATTGGCAGCATCCGTGGAGCTCTGGGCTTTGTGGTTTTCTGAATCCCAACCCTAGGTGTAACCCTAACCCTAACCCTAGGCAGAGCTGGAAATCTGTCAATGGGTTGAGGTGAGTGCCAAGCAGAAAGAAAAGGAGGTTGAAAGTTTGGGGCAGCCTCACGCTCCCCTTGGTATGCCTTTTGCGTGGTCAGTGTCCCTGGATCTGCAGGCTTTGTGGTTTTCTGAACCTCAGCCCTAGGCGTAACCTTAACCCTAACCCAACGTAGAGCCAGAAATCTGGCATTGGTCCGAGTCTGGCACTAAACAGAAAGAATAGTAAGGAGCAAGTGTGGGGCAGCGTCGCGCTCACCTTGGCATGCCTTTCGCATTGTCGGCGTCCCTGGAGCTCGCAACTTTGTTGTTTTCTGAACCCTAACCCTAGGCAGAGCCGGAAATCTGGCACTGGTCCAAGTCTGGCGCCAAGCAGAAAGAAGATGAGGGAGCAAGTTTGGGGCAGCGTCAAGCTCCCCTTGGCATGCCTTTCGCATTGTCAGCGTCCCTGGAGCTCTGGGCTGTGTTGTTTTCTGAATCCTAACCCTAGGCATAACCCTAACCCTAACCCTAGCCAGAGCTGGAAATCTGGCATCCGTCTGAATCTGGCGCCGAAATGAAAGAAAAGGAGGTTGAAAGGCTGGGGCAGCGTCGCACTCCCCTTGGCATGTGTTTTGCGTTTTCCGTGTCCCTGGAGCTCTGGGCTTTGTGGTTTTCCGAACGCTAACCCTCGGGGCAACCTTAACCCTAACCTTAGGCAGAGCCAGCAATCTGGCATTGGGCTGAGGCGAGAGCCAAGCAGATAGAAGAGGAGGGAGCAAGTTTGGGGCAGCGTCACGCTCCCCTTGGCATGCCTTTTGCATTGTCAGTGTCCCTGGAGCTCTGGGCTTTGTGGTTTTCCGAACGCTAAACCTAAGCATAAACCTAACCCTAACCCTGGGGAGCGCCAGACGGACCACATTGGACTAATGCTGGCGCCAAGCAGATAGAAGAGGAGGGGACAAGTTTGGGGCAGCGTCAAGCTCCCC
Source organism: Lycocorax pyrrhopterus obiensis (assembly GCA_014706295.1). NCBI lineage: Eukaryota > Metazoa > Chordata > Aves > Passeriformes > Paradisaeidae > Lycocorax > Lycocorax pyrrhopterus. The sequence continues at coordinate 1,055,920 of JACSVZ010000004.1, forward strand.
TTGGCATGCCTTTCGCATTGGCAGCATCCGTGGAGCTCTGGGCTTTGTGGTTTTCTGAATCCCAGCCCTAGGCCTAACCTTAACCCTAACCCAACGTAGAGCCAGGAATCTGGCATTGGTGCGAGTCTGGCACTAAACAGAAAGAATAGTAAGGAGCAAGTGTGGGGCAGCGTCGCGCTCCCCTTGGCATGCCTTTCACATTGTCGGCGTCCCTGGAGCTCGCAACTTTGTTGTTTTCTGAACCCTAAGCCTAGGCAGAGCCGGAAATCTGGCACTGGTCCAAGTCTGGCGCCAAGCAGAAAGAAGATGAGGGAGCAAGTTTGGGGCAGCGTCAAGCTCCCCTTGGCATGCCTTTTGCAAGGTCAGCGTCCCTGGAGCTCTGGGCTGTGTTGTTTTCTGAATCCTAACCCTAGGCGTAACCCTAACCCTAACCCTACGCAGAGCCGGAAATCTGGCATCGGTCTGAGTCTGGCACCAAGCAGAAAGAAGAGGAGGGAGCGAGATTGGGGCAGCGTCAAGCTCCCCTTGGCATGCCTTTCGCATTGTCAGCGTCCCTGGAGCTCTGGGCTTTGTGGTTTTCTGAACACAAACCCTAGGTGTAACCCTAACAATAACCCTAGGCAGAGCTGGAAATCTGTCAATGGGCTGAGGTGAGTGCCAAGCAGGAAAAAGAGTAGGGAGAAAGTTTGGGGCATCGTCACGCTCCCCTTGGCACGTGTTTCGCATTGTCAGTGTCTCTGGAGCTCTGGGCTTTGTGGTTTTCTGAACGCTAAACCTAAGCATAAACCTAACCCTAACCCTGGGGAGCGCCGGACAAACCACATTGGGCTAATTCTGGTGCCAAGCAGAAAGAAGAGGAGGGAGAAAGTTTGGGGCAGCGTCACGCTCCCCTTGGCATGCCTTTTGCATTGTCAGCGTCCCTGGAGCTCTGGGCTTTGTGGTTTTCTGAACACTAAACCTAAGCATAAACCTAACCCTAACCCTGGGGAGCGCCAGACGGACCACATTGGACTAATTCTGGCGCCAAGCAGAAAGAAGAGGAGGGAGAAAGTCTGGGGCATCATCACGCTCCCCTTGGCATGCCTTTTGCATTGTCAGTGTCCCTGGAGCTCTGGGCTTTGTAGTTTTCTGAACACAAACCCTAGGTGTAGCCCTAACCCTAACCCTAGGCAGAGCTGGAAATCTGTCAATGGGTTGAGGTGAGTGCCAAGCAGAAAGAAAAGGAGGTTGAAAGTTTGGGGCAGCCTCACGCTCCCCTTGGCATGCCTTTTGCGTGGTCAGTGTCCCTGGAGCTGCAGGCTTTGTGGTTTTCTGAACCTCAGCCCTAGGCGTAACCTTAACCCTAACCCAACGTAGAGCCAGAAATCTGGCATTGGTCCGAGTCTGGCACTAAACAGAAAGAATAGTAAGGAGCAAGTGTGGGGCAGCGTCGCGCTCCCCTTGGCATGCCTTTCGCATTGTCGGCGTCCCTGGAGCTCGCAACTTTGTTGTTTTCTGAACCCTAACCCTAGGCATAACCCTAAGCCTAGGCAGAGCTGGAAATCTGGCACTGGTCCAAGTCTGGCGCCAAGCAGAAAGAAGATGAGGGAGCAAGTGTGGGGCAGCGTCAAGCTCCCCTTGGCATGCCTTTCGCATTGTCAGCGTCCCTGGAGCTCTGGGCTGTGTTGTTTTCTGAATCCTAACCCTAGGCATAACCCTAACCCTAACCCTAGCCAGAGCTGGAAATCTGGCATCGGTCCGAATCTGGCGCCGAAATGAAAGAAAAGGAGGTTGAAAGATTGGGGCAGCGTCGCACTCCCCTTGGCATGTGTTTTGTATTTTCCGTGTCCCTGGAGCTCTGAGCTTTGTGGTTTTCCGAACGCTAACCCTCGGGGCAACCTTAACCCTAACCTTAGGCAGAGCCAGCAATCCGGCATTGGGCTGAGGCGAGAGCCAAGCAGAAAGAAGAGGAGGGAGCAAGTTTGGGGCAGCGTCACGCTCCCCTTGGCATGCCTTTTGCGTGGTCAGTGTCCCTGGAGCTGCAGGCTTTGTGGTTTTCTGAACCTCAGCCCTAGGCGTAACCTTAACCCTAACCCAATGTAGAGCCAGAAACCTGGCATTGGTCCGAGTCTGGCACTAAACAGAAAGAATAGCAAGGAGCAAGTGTGGGGCAGCGTCGCGCTCCCCTTGGCATGCCTTTCGCATTGTCGGCGTCCCTGGAGCTCGCAACTTTGTTGTTTTCTGAACCCTAAGCCTAGGCAGAGCCGGAAATCTGGCACTGGTCCAAGTCTGGCGCCAAGCAGAAAGAAGATGAGGGAGCAAGTTTGGGGCAGCGTCAAGCTCCCCTTGGCATGCCTTTCGCATTGTCAGCGTCCCTGGAGCTCTGGGCTGTGTTGTTTTCTGAATCCCAACCCTAGGCATAACCCTAACCCTAACCCTAGCCAGAGCTGGAAATCTGGCATCGGTCCGAATCTGGCGCCGAAATGAAGGAAAAGGAGGTTGAAAGGCTGGGGCAGCGTCCGCACTCCCCTTGGCATGTGTTTTGCGTTTTCCGTGTCCCTGGAGCTCTGGGCTTTGTGGTTTTCCGAACGCTAACCCTCGGGGCAACCTTAACCCTAACCTTAGGCAGAGCCAGCAATCCGGCATTGGGCTGAGGCGAGAGCCAAGCAGAAAGAAGAGGAGGGAGCAAGTTTGGGGCAGCGTCACGCTCCCCTTGGCATGCCTTTTGCGTGGTCAGTGTCCCTGGAGCTGCAGGCTTTGTGGTTTTCTGAACCTCAGCCCTAGGCGTAACCCTAACCCTAACCGCATCTCTACGCAGAGCCGGAAATCTGGCATCGGTCTGAGTCTGGCGCCAAGCAGAAAGTAAAGGAGGGAGCAAGTTTGGGCAGCGTCAAGCTCCCCTTGGCATGCCTTTCGCATTGGCAGTGTCCCTGGAGCTCTGGGCTTTGTGGTTTTCTGAATCCCAGCCCTAGGTGTAACCCTAACCCTAACCCTAGGCAGAGCTGGAAATCTGTCAATGGGCTGAGGCGAGTGCCAAGCAGAAAGAAAAGGAGGTTGAAAGTTTGGGGCAGCCTCACGCTCCCCTTGGCATGCCTTTTGCGTGGTCAGTGTCCCTGGAGCTGCAGGCTTTGTGGTTTTCTGAACCTCAGCCCTAGGCGTAACCCTAACCCTAACCCTACGCAGAGCCGGAAATCTGGCATCGGTCTGAGTCTGGCGCCAAGCAGAATGAAAAGGAGGGAGCAAGTTTGGGGCAGCGTCAAGCTCCCCTTGGCATGCCTTTCGCATTGGCAGTGTCCCTGGAGCTCTGGGCTTTGTGGTTTTCTGAACGCTAACCCTAAGCATAAACCTAACCCTAACCCTGGGGAGCGCCAGACGAACCACATGGGCTAATTCTGGCGCCAAGCAGAAAGAAGAGGAGGGAGCAAGTTTGGGGCAGCGTCAAGCTCCCCTTGGCATGCCTTTCGCATTGGCAGCATCCGTGGAGCTCTGGGCTTTGTGATTTTCTGAATCCCAACCCTAGGTGTAGCCCTAACCCTAACCCTAGGCAGAGCTGGAAATCTGTCAATGGGTTGAGGTGAGTGCCAAGCAGAAAGAAAAGGAGGTTGAAAGTTTGGGGCAGCCTCACGCTCCCCTTGGCATGCCTTTTGCGTGGTCAGTGTCCCTGGAGCTGCAGGCTTTGTGGTTTTCTGAACCTCAGCCCTAGGCGTAACCTTAACCCTAACCCAACGTAGAGCCAGAAATCTGGCATTGGTCCGAGTCTGGCACTAAACAGAAAGAATAGTAAGGAGCAAGTGTGGGGCAGCGTCGCGCTCCCCTTGGCATGCCTTTCGCATTGTCGGCGTCCCTGGAGCTCGCAACTTTGTTGTTTTCTGAACCCTAAGCCTAGGCAGAGCCGGAAATCTGGCACTGGTCCAAGTCTGGCGCCAAGCAGAAAGAAGATGAGGGAGCAAGTTTGGGGCAGCGTCAAGCTCCCCTTGGCATGCCTTTCGCATTGTCAGCGTCCCTGGAGCTCTGGGCTGTGTTGTTTTCTGAATCCTAACCCTAGGCATAACCCTAACCCTAACCCTAGCCAGAGCTGGAAATCTGGCATCGGTCCGAATCTGGCGCCGAAATGAAGGAAAAGGAGGTTGAAAGGCTGGGGCAGCGTCCGCACTCCCCTTGGCATGTGTTTTGCGTTTTCCGTGTCCCTGGAGCTCTGGGCTTTGTGGTTTTCCGAACGCTAACCCTCGGGGCAACCTTAACCCTAACCTTAGGCAGAGCCAGCAACCCGGCATTGGGCTGAGGCGAGAGCCAAGCAGATAGAAGAGGAGGGAGCAAGTTTGGGGCAGCGTCACGCTCCCCTTGGCATGCCTTTTGCGTGGTCAGTGTCCCTGGGGCTCTGGACTTTGTGGTTTTCTGAACGCTAACCCTAGGCATAACCCTAACCCTAGCCCTAGCCAGAGCCAGAAATCTGGCATCGGTCCGAATCTGGCGCCGAAATGAAAGAAAAGGAGGTTGAAAGGTTGGGCCAGCGTCACACTCCCCTTGGCATGTGTTTTGTGTTTTCCGTGTCCCTGGAGCTCTGGGCTGTGTTGTTTTCTGAATCCTAACCCTAGGCGTGACCCTAACCCTAACCCTAGGCAGAGCCCGAAATCTGGCATCGGTCTGAGTCTGGCGCCAAGCAGAAAGAAAAGGAGGTTGAAAGTTTGGGGCAGCGTCACGCTCCCCTTGGCATGCCTTTTGCATTGTCAGTGTCCCTGGAGCTCTGGGCTTTGTGGTTTTCTGAATCCCAGCCCTAGGTGTAACCCTAACCCTAACCCTAGGCAGAGCTGGAAATCTGTCAGTGGGCTGAGGCGAGTACCAAACAGAAAGAAGAGTAGGGAGAAAGTCTGGGGCATCGTCATGCTCCCCTTGGCATGCCTTTCGCATTGTCAGTGTCTTTGGGGCTCTGGGCTTTGTGGTTTTCTGAACGCTAACCCTCGGGGCAACCTTAACCCTAACCTTAGGCAGAGGCAGCAATCCGGCATTGGGCTGAGGCGAGAGCCAAGCAGATAGAAGACGAGGGAGCAAGTTTGGGGCAGCGTCAAGCTCCCCTTGGCATGCCTTTCGCATTGGCAGCATCCGTGGAGCTCTGGGCTTTGTGGTTTTCTGAATCCCATCCCTAGGTGTAGCCCTAACCCTAACCCTAGGCAGAGCTGGAAATCTGTCAATGGGTTGAGGTGAGTGCCAAGCAGAAAGAAAAGGAGGTTGAAAGTTTGGGGCAGCCTCACGCTCCCCTTGGCATGCCTTTTGCGTGGTCAGTGTCCCTGCAGCTGCAGGCTTTGTGGTTTTCTGAACCTCAGCCCTAGGCGTAACCTTAACCCTAACCCAACGTAGAGCCAGAAATCTGGCATTGGTCCGAGTCTGGCACTAAACAGAAAGAATAGTAAGGAGCAAGTGTGGGGCAGCGTCAAGCTCCCCTTGGCATGCCTTTCGCATTGGCAGTGTCCCTGGAGCTCTGGGCTTTGTGGTTTTCTGAATCCCAACCCTAGGTGTAACCCTAACCCTAACCCTAACCCTAGGCAGAGCTGGAAATCTGTCAATGGGCTGAGGCGAGTGCCAAGCAGAAAGAAAAGGAGGTTGAAAGTTTGGGGCAGCCTCACGCTCCCCTTGGCATGCCTTTTGCGTGGTCAGTGTCCCTGGAGCTGCAGGCTTTGTGGTTTTCTGAACCTCAGCCCTAGGCGTAACCTTAACCCTAACCCAATGTAGAGCCAGAAACCTGGCATTGGTCCGAGTCTGGCACTAAACAGAAAGAATAGTAAGGAGCAAGTTTGAGGCAGCGTCGCGCTCCCCGTGGCATGCCTTTTGCAAGGTCAGTGTCCCTGGGGCTCTGGACTTTGTGGTTTTCTGAACGCTAACCCTAGGCGTAACCCTAACCCTAACCCTACGCAGAGCCGGAAATCTGGCATCGGTCCACGTCTGGCGCCAAAATGAAAGAAAAGGAGGTTGAAAGGTTGGGGCAGCGTCGCACTCCCCTTGGCATGTGTTTTGCGTTTTCCGTGTCCCTGGAGCTCTGGGCTTTGTGGTTTTCCGAATGCTAACCCTCGGGGCAACCTTAACCCTAACCTTAGGCAGAGCCAGCAATCGGGCATTGGGCTGAGGCGAGAGCCAAGCAGATAGAAGAGGAGGGAGCAAGTTTGGGGCAGCGTCACGCTCCCCTTGGCATGCCTTTTGCGTGGTCAGCGTCCCTGGAGCTCTGGGCTTTGTGGTTTTCTGAACGCTAAACCTAAGCATAAACCTAACCCTAACCCTGGGGAGCGCCAGACGGACCACATTGGACTAATTCTGGCGCCAAGCAGAAAGAAGAGGAGGGGACAAGTTTGGGGCAGCGTCAAGCTCCCCTTGGCATGCCTTTCGCATTGGCAGCATCCGTGGAGCTCTGGGCTTTGTGGTTTTCTGAATCCCAACCCTAGGTGTAACCCTAACCCTAACCCTAGGCAGAGCTGGAAATCTGTCAATGGGTTGAGGTGAGTGCCAAGCAGAAAGAAAAGGAGGTTGAAAGTTTGGGGCAGCCTCACGCTCCCCTTGGTATGCCTTTTGCGTGGTCAGTGTCCCTGGATCTGCAGGCTTTGTGGTTTTCTGAACCTCAGCCCTAGGCGTAACCTTAACCCTAACCCAACGTAGAGCCAGAAATCTGGCATTGGTCCGAGTCTGGCACTAAACAGAAAGAATAGTAAGGAGCAAGTGTGGGGCAGCGTCGCGCTCACCTTGGCATGCCTTTCGCATTGTCGGCGTCCCTGGAGCTCGCAACTTTGTTGTTTTCTGAACCCTAACCCTAGGCAGAGCCGGAAATCTGGCACTGGTCCAAGTCTGGCGCCAAGCAGAAAGAAGATGAGGGAGCAAGTTTGGGGCAGCGTCAAGCTCCCCTTGGCATGCCTTTCGCATTGTCAGCGTCCCTGGAGCTCTGGGCTGTGTTGTTTTCTGAATCCTAACCCTAGGCATAACCCTAACCCTAACCCTAGCCAGAGCTGGAAATCTGGCATCCGTCTGAATCTGGCGCCGAAATGAAAGAAAAGGAGGTTGAAAGGCTGGGGCAGCGTCGCACTCCCCTTGGCATGTGTTTTGCGTTTTCCGTGTCCCTGGAGCTCTGGGCTTTGTGGTTTTCCGAACGCTAACCCTCGGGGCAACCTTAACCCTAACCTTAGGCAGAGCCAGCAATCTGGCATTGGGCTGAGGCGAGAGCCAAGCAGATAGAAGAGGAGGGAGCAAGTTTGGGGCAGCGTCACGCTCCCCTTGGCATGCCTTTTGCATTGTCAGTGTCCCTGGAGCTCTGGGCTTTGTGGTTTTCCGAACGCTAAACCTAAGCATAAACCTAACCCTAACCCTGGGGAGCGCCAGACGGACCACATTGGACTAATGCTGGCGCCAAGCAGATAGAAGAGGAGGGGACAAGTTTGGGGCAGCGTCAAGCTCCCCTTGGCATGCCTTTCGCATTGGCAGCATCCGTGGAGCTCTGGGCTTTGTGGTTTTCTGAATCCCAGCCCTAGGCCTAACCTTAACCCTAACCCAACGTAGAGCCAGGAATCTGGCATTGGTGCGAGTCTGGCACTAAACAGAAAGAATAGCAAGGAGCAAGTGTGGGGCAGCGTCGCGCTCCCCTTGGCATGCCTTTCGCATTGTCGGCGTCCCTGGAGCTCGCAACTTTGTTGTTTTCTGAACCCTAAGCCTAGGCAGAGCCGGAAATCTGGCACTGGTCCAAGTCTGGCGCCAAGCAGAAAGAAGATGAGGGAGCAAGTGTGCGGCAGCGTCAAGCTCCCCTTGGCATGCCTTTCGCATTGTCAGCGTCCCTGGAGCTCTGGGCTGTGTTGTTTTCTGAATCCTAACCCTAGGCATAACCCTAACCCTAACCCTAGCCAGAGCTGGAAATCTGGCATCGGTCCGAATCTGGCGCCGAAATGAAAGAAAAGGAGGTTGAAAGATTGGGGCAGCGTCGCACTCCCCTTGGCATGTGTTTTGTATTTTCCGTGTCCCTGGAGCTCTGAGCTTTGTGGTTTTCCGAACGCTAACCCTCGGGGCAACCTTAACCCTAACCTTAGGCAGAGGCAGCAATCCGGCATTGGGCTGAGGCGAGAGCCAAGCAGAAAGAAGAGGAGGGACGCAAGTTTGGGGCAGCGTTCACGCTCCCCTTGGCATGCCCTTTTGCGTGGTCAGTGTCCCTGGAGCGCAGGCTTTGTGGTTTTCTGAACCCTAGCCCTAGGCGTAACCCTAACCCTAACCCTACGCAGAGCCGGAAATCTGGACGGTCTGAGGTCTGGCGCCAAGCAGAAAGTAAAGGGAGGGAGCCAAGTTTTGGGGCAGCGTCAAGCTGCCCCTTGGCATGCCTTTCGCGATGGCAGTGTCCCTGGAGCTCTGGGCTTTGTGGTTTCTGAATCCCAGCCCTAGTGTAACCCTAACCCTAACCCTAGGCAGAGTGGAAATCTGAGTCAATGGGCTGAGGGCGAGTGCCAAGCAGAAAGAAAAGGAGGGTTGAAAGTTTGGGGCAGCCTCCACGCTCCCCTTGGCATGCCCTTTTGCAGTGGTCAGTGTCCCTGGAAGCTGCAGGCTTTGTGGTTTTCTGAATCCCTCACCCTAGGCGTAACCCTAACCCTAACCCTACGCAGAGCCGGAAATCTGGCATCGGTCTAAGTTGAGTCGCCAAGCAGAAAGAAGAGGAGGGAGAAAGTTAGGGGCAGCGCTACGCTCCCCTTGGCATGCCTTTTGCATTGTCAGGTCCCCTGGAGCTGCAGGCTTGTGGTTTTCTGGAAGCTAGACCTAAGCATAAACCTAACCCTAACCCTGGGGAGCGCCAGACGAACTACATTGGGCTAATTCTGGGCGCCAAGCAGAAAAAAGAGGAGGGAGCAAGTTTGGGGCAGCGTCAAGCTCCCCTTGGCATGCTTTCGCATTGCAGCAATCCGTGGAGCTCTGGGCTTTGTGGTTTTCTGATCCCAACCCCTAGGTGTAGCCCTAACCCTAACCCTAGGCAGAGCTGGAATCTGTCAATGGGTTGAGGCGAGTGCCAAAGCAGAAAGAAAAGGAGTTGAAAGTTTGGGGCAGCCTCACGCTCCCCCTTGGCATGCTTTTGCGTGGTCAGTGTCCCTGGAGCTGCAGGCTTTGTGGTTTTCTGACCTCCAGCCCTAGGCGTAACCTTAACCTAAACCCAACGTAGAGCCAGAAATCTGGCATTGGTCCGAGTCTGGCACTAAACAGAAAGAATAGTAAGGAGCAAGTGTGGGCAGCGTCGCGCTCCCCGTGGCATGCCTTTCGCATTGTCGGCGTCCCTGGAGCTCGCAACTTTGTTTTGTTTTCTTGAACCCGTAACCCTAGGCATAACCCTAAGCCTAGCAGAGCCGGAAATCTGGCACTGGTCCAAGTCTGGCGCCAAGCAGAAGAAGATGAGGGAGCAAGTTTGGGGCAGCGTCAAGCTCCCCTTGCATGCCTTTCGCATTGTCAGCGTCCTGGAGCTCTGGCTGTGTTGTTTTCTGAATCCTAACCCTAGGCATAACCCTACCTAACCCTAGCCAGAGCTGGAAATCTGCATCGGTCCGAATCTGGTGGCCGAAATGAAAGAAAGGAGGTTGAAAGGCTGGGGGCAGCGTCGCACTCCCCTTGCATTGTTTATGAACATTTTCCGTGTCCCTGGAGCTCGGGGCTCGTTGTGGGTTTTGCCGAACGCTAACCCTCGGGCAACCTTAACCCTAACCTTAGGCAGAGCCAGCAACCCGGCATTGGGCTGAGGCGA